>JAGVVM010007433.1:0-22930 GCA_019149425.1 Psidium friedrichsthalianum
GGCAAGCCAACTCTACAGCTCTAATAGCCATGTTAATTGTCGCCAAAATTATAGGAAAACATATTATTTCCTCAAATTTCTGTATATTTTCTCGCTTCCTATTCACAATGATGAAGTATATAGAACCTATATACCTGAGGAGGAGTACGACTGTTTATTAGGCAACATACCTCTAATTTAGGAACATTTTTTAGGAAATTAGAACTCATACATGTATTTACAGCTCATTCCCACCTCATAATATACAAAAATAACGTGAAATTAATTATAGGATAGTTCCAGGATTTCCCCCTTCATAATTTACAAAACAATAACATGAAAATTAACTTTAGGATAGGTTCCAGGATTCTATGAGCTCACACGACGGGCGGATACCAATTTGGAGGGCTAAACTGTCGGTAGAAGAACTCATCCGAAAGCTAACTGTAGAGGAGAAAAGAGCCAATTCATTATGAATCTCAAAGATCTCCTGAGTTCCCGGATGTGGACTTTGACCGCATCATACTTCTTATTCATATATCCTATGAAAATAAGTAAACAAGTTATATAACTCATCTACATATTATTAAAAAAACTATATAAAAAATGATAATTAAATAATGATCCGAGTAGGATTTCTTTCCCAGCCATTTAATTCCTTAGCATGAAACTCACGTTTTTTAAGCAGCCCCAGATTATATAAAAGAGTTCACTATAATGATTTGAGATTACTGATCATACACGTTGCTATGATACACTACAATAAACATTAAAAAATGTGAGTTTATGTCCAATTATAGTGTTGACACCCCTAAATTTTTTAATTTTTTGGTTTATATATTGGGCAACAAAATATTGAGAATTAATTTCTCGTCAAAAATATTCTCTCGTGCCTGCATTTTCCGGGGAGGAGAAAAGCTCTCTCGTTCTCTCTCGCTCTTTTCTTGTCTTCAGTGGATTTCAGCATTTCTTGTCGATGATCTGCATTTTTTTATCATGGCATTTGGGTGGCAAGATGGATGCCAAACCAGTGGACTCATCGTCTCAATCTCCTTCCACTTCTTATGAAGATAAACCCAACCACTGTTCCTAGCGTTTCCGGAGAAAGCCCTTCCTTTGAATGGCCATTTTTCTTTCCTGCCTCTAGCATTCATCTGGACACAGAAGTTGAACTTCCACATCCCATAGCATCTTCACAGGACAATTCACGGAGTCCAAATTCAGGATTGCAAAACTATCAAGATTAGCAATAGCATGGATTTCGATTGCCTACAAGGAACTCCTACTACAAATGATGTTGTTCAGGGCACCTCAGAAAATGCGCTCAATCTGGTGTCCTTGGATTAGTTACAAAAGGGTTGCTTGACTCTCTCGCAATGCTGTGAAGGCTGTACAGGTCAAGTCACGTCATGTTGTTAACGAAATAAGAAGAGATCCAGGAAGGAGGATTCGATTCGGATATAACTTATATCACTGAGAATGTAATTGCAATGAATTCCCAGCTGGAGATGTAAGCTTAAGTCTATTTGGGCATTTTGAGGGCTTTATCGTAATCATATGGGAGAGGTGATTAAATTTTGAGACACACCACCAGGGAAAATATAAAGTCTATAATCTCGGTTCAGAAAAGGCTACATGATGCGCGTACCTTCTGGTCGGAAGGTTGCAACTTTTCTTTCTGATCACAATTGCCCACTTATGCCACTATACATTATCCTTTCGTCAAAGTGCGTCCTCATGGTTGAAGGAGACATAGAAAGTGTAGTGGCAGTTCACTATAAAGGCCAGCAATTACGATATCTGATCAAGAATGATTCCTCTAGCCAAACTTTCGGTGGTAGTGGGTGTGGTAATGATCAAAGTAAGTTGGGCATGATGAAAGGAAATTTACTTTCGGTGAGGGAGCATCCCGATGTTCAAGGAGGGGCCAAAGAGTTAATATATGGAGGCACGTTGATAGGAGAGGGGGGAAAGTTGTTAAACAAGGCTCTGCTCATTCTTCTCACGAAAAAAAAAATCTGAGCTTAAACGTCTTCTTGCACGTTCCTTTCAAGTCTTTCTCTGTCCGTACCTTCCGCTCCCGGTATCGCTTCACAACTTCCTCTCTCTATACTCTTCTCTCTTCCCGATAGCGATCTGGCATTCTCAGAGCGAGGCAACGACCACCTCGCACTCGATCATCCCCACGTTCTTATCTTCATTCCGTGTCGAGGTCCTCTCGCATCAGCTTTTCTCGGAGGCCGGAAAGTTCTCAAACACCACCACTTTTGTGTGGCTCTCTCCTCTCTATCTCCGTGTCTTATCTTGGAAGCCGACAATTCCTCGCGTTGTGTGTTGCGTGTCAGAAGCCGTCCCTTACTCCAAGGAAGCTGCTAGTTTAGAGGAGAGCGTTTTCGAAGAGGTTGCTTTGGTTGGAGATTTTCGTCACAAAGCTTGAGCTTCATTCACAGAGAGAATTTTTGGAGAGAAAAGTTGAGAGAAGGAGTACCCTGGTCATTCTTGAAGCCAAGACCTTCGTACAAATTTCAGTGGCAACTCCACAGTTTTCTATGCACGAACATCTCTCTCTTGTGGTTCTAGAAGTTGGAGTTAGTCACTCA
Organism: Psidium friedrichsthalianum; assembly: GCA_019149425.1. Classification (NCBI taxonomy): domain Eukaryota; kingdom Viridiplantae; phylum Streptophyta; class Magnoliopsida; order Myrtales; family Myrtaceae; genus Psidium; species Psidium friedrichsthalianum. Next base: position 2,580 of record JAGVVM010007433.1, read on the forward strand.
ATGGGACGTCTTTATCTCGTCCTCGCACAAGGCCATCATCGAAATTGAAGCTCCCTATTTTCTGTACTACACGGGTCTGTTTGGTCTTTAGTTATATTTCTTTCATGTGACGTCGGTTTTTGAGCTTCATTGACTATCAAGTCTACAGAGGACAAAAGGATCACCGCTTGAAGATCCACGCCCACAACTGCTTCTGTTCCAAAACCTGTTACAAAAATGAGGAGTTGTGGTCTCATCTCAACTTGACGAATCCGTGCCGAGCAGTCCGAGAGTTCGAGTTTGCAACTCAAGTTTCGTGCAAGTTAGTTAACGAAGTTGATGTTTGGTTCAAGACTTCCTTTCTAGTTCAAAGCGACACAATTCGTGGTTGCGAAGTGTATCTCATCAAGGCCTCAGATCGGTGCAAATCCAAGACTCCTAGGTGTGTGCAAGTCCTTGGTCGATTGGATTCGAGCAATTTGTTTGCAGCTCAAGTTTAGTTGGATCAACAATTGGTATTTTTTTTCTCTCACGATATTCTTGAAAATATTTGATGAATATCACTGAGTAAAAAATTAAAATTGCCTAGTTTGAATTTCTTGAATCTCGAGCAATCTACGATATCCTAAGCATGTTTCCAATTTTTGAGCTGATTTGGCATATTTTTTAATCTTAGGGCATTATCCATCGAGTATTTTGCATATCTTATCTCAATTTGGATATGGTGCATATCTTGAATATTATTTTCAGACTTGGTATATCTCTAGATATTTGATGTATGTCGTGGCTTGAATTCGAGATAGTCTGAATATTGATCATTGTCTTGAATGGATTGCGCATATCTTTCGGAGTGTTTGAATTATCTTAAATTTGAATTTGAAGCAATTAAGTCTTGAGCATGTTTGATGTCTTGTAGAAAAACATTGGCTTGAATTGAAAATATCTTTCCAATTTGAGGATTATCTAAATATATTTTCAAGATCTCATAAGATGATTTTTCTAATTAAGAAAGATGTAATCCTTTGTGGATAGGGCCATTTCCCTTCAAATTCGGCGATTCTTACACTTTAGTGGCCGAAATTTTCATTCATTTTTATATAGTCTAAATCAAATATTTTTTATAATATTCCTTGAGAATAGTACATGCTTCCTTGCGCTTTTGTCCCTCGGATACGTGCATTACGGATGACCGCCTGACTTCACCCTTGAAGTACGACGTCACCCGCACAAATGAAATTATCCATCTCATCCCATAACTCTGGGACCGGACCGATAATTTCATTTAAATTCACTATCCGACCCTACCCTCGGGGTACTATATGAATAAATTTCCTTCCGACCCTAAATCTTGGGAGCGAAGCGAATTCACCTGAAAAATTCGGATCACATGACGTACGACACTCAAGGTTTATTATTATTATTATTATTATTATTATTATTATTATTTTGATTCTGTCTTCATAAAAAAAATTTTGCAAAAAAAGAAAAGAAAAAGAACATCAAATTATGGTCTAAAAAATGAAATTAAATGTCAAGATATCTTTTAATATAAGTTTAGACTTTGAGTGATCAATTTCTTAATTTATATTAATTGTTATCAACTTTCGGACCATCTTTCATTTTTCCCTTTTAATCCGAAAATACCAAAAAAAAATGTCATGCATGTGCATTTCATATAGGGTAGATCATGCGTATTTACTAAGTCATTCTAGCCATTCATGCATATTTACCATGTCATGCATTTTTATTCACGTCATATAGGTAGATTTGTATCCTTTGCATGATTTAACTTTAATTTTTAACTCCATGTTTTTGTATGCATTAAAACTCATATCATGTTGTTTTTTTTAAAAAAAAAATTAATTAACGTGCATTCTTTTTTTTATTTATGTTATTTTGCGTATCATTAGAATCCTTATTTTTCGCGCATTCAATTTAAATTTTTCTTTTGACATTATGTTTGTTATATAGTTTTAGAATGCATAGCATCATATAGTTTCATGTCATATTTGCACTCATGTAGTTGCATTCGCATCGTATTCATTATTTTAAAAAAAAATTCCAGAAAAAAAATATATAAAAATTGCACATTTTTTTCAAAGAAATCAATTGAATTTGCTAGTTTAAAACAAAATTCACAAGGATGGTACCGAGCGGATGTTAATTAAAAAAAATTAACATAATGAAGTCCCCGAATTTGAATCTTTGATTAGCAGAAAATAAGGTATTCTCTCGATACTTTATTTGGGTTCCTAATCTACCTACCAAAAGATTAGTGGTGGCTCCAGATTTAAATCATTTGAACATAAACCTAAGTTGCGAATTGGTAGAGCTTGGGAGAGCTCGGGCTCAGTTAGTTAATTCATTTAATTGATCTAGTAATCAATTAACTTGGAAATTTGCTAATTTTTAGGTCGCGACAGCTTGGCGACTCCACTGGGGAATTAGACTTGAAATTTTTGAAAAAATTGGCCTTAATGTTTGACCGATGAATTTTTGGAGATTTCATTATATTCCAAGAGGATTTAGGCTGAATTCTTGTGATGATTTTGGTCGGTTTCATTACATTGATGACTTAGCTGTTATATGTTTTTGCAGGATAAGATTTAAACTATTATTAACCTTTGTTTTGCAGGGTAATAAGTTTCTGATCTGAATAAAATGCCATGTGTTTGCATGTTTATTCCATTACATTTTCATTGCTATCATGACCCAGGTCGCTAGTAATTAGGATGGTATCACGCCGGAATCCACCCGACCTCACCTCCGAGGTACGGTTGACCCCGTCCCTGATCCCGAGCTTTCCTTCGTGTTGGAGATCTCTCCCCTGGCCATACCCTAATAGCACGGGCAGAATCTCGACCATGGCTGAAATTTTGGAAACCAGGCCCAACCAAGTCCCATTGATACGTCCGTCTTCAGAATTTCACTTTGAAAAGATTGCTAATCAATTGACTTGCATTCATACGCATGTGGTTGTAATCATCGTTTTCCATAATAAATCCCTAAATTTTTGTCTCGTAATTTACTCATTTATTTATCGCTATTTTTGAGTCGGTCCATGGCATTAGGAGTGTCAGATCTTTGTCTATGACCATGGGAAACAAGAGTATCCGGATCATCATAACACCAAAGGAAGATTTGAGCGAGTTGTTAACTCGACTGGATGCCACAGCTTGTAGATATGTGGATGTTAGAGTAGGACGACTGATGCCTATTTTGGATATTCGAACTCGTTGTGGTATCGTGCGTGCGCTAGCTCACTAGCGAAGTCCTGATACCTCCACATTTATCCTAGGCAAGCATGAGCTCACCCCTACTTTGGAGGAATATAGCATGCTTGTTGGAAAGCCTTTGGAGACGGAGTTGATTAGTCTGCCTAACGGATTAGATCCCGCTATTGTGTTAGCCGAATTTTTGAGAATTAAAGTAGAAGGAGTTCGTAAAATTCTAAAGGCTAATCGTGGAAATTGTCCATTTTCTTTCATGAAGAAATGCTTTAATGAAGCACCACTTTTACAAAAGGGGAAGATTTTCCTATTAGCTTTCTTTGGAATGGTCATTTTCCCATATATCCAGAACGTCCTTAATCCTCATGTTGCTTTGGTTGTCCAACAAATCTGTGATGGGAGGAACTTGGTTCATGCTATCTTGGCCGAAACTTTCATATCCTGCACTAAATTTAAGCAAGAGAAAGAAAATAATTTTGCGATCCTCGACCGACCTCTTACTGATATGGTTTTTATCACACATCAAGTCTTGCAAGAAACTTGTTTCAGTTGAAAAATTCAGAAATTTTTCACATCCTATTGTGGTTTTCAAGAATAACAAGACGAAATCCCCGATTATCACTTTTCAGAGTGGCTAATACTTTTAGCGGATCCAAATCCAAAGGGTTTCGTTAGCAAGCAAGTTGGTTCCAAGTAGAGAAGGCTCGACTTGCGAGCGGTGAGGCCAGGCCGATTCCATTGCTCGGGTTTACAGGAGCAACCGAATATTACCCCGTTCGAGTGGCCCGTCAATATGGGGTGGTTCAGACTTTGCCGCCACCTCTTGAGGCCGATCGACTTCAATTGGATTTTACTCGGAATATCCTAGAACATGAGCAAGCCGTGATCACTGTTCGCTCCTTGTGAGATTTTTGCAGGCCAAACAAACTCAAGCTACCAATGAAGGTTCTATCAGGTAATGAGAAAACTCATCATCTACGGCCCTTTACATCAAGAAGCATGTGATTCCCGAAGCAATGCGACCAAGGCTTCCTTAGGTGCCAATCACAGTTACCCAAAGGGCCGAAAAAGAAGACCTCAAGTGAAAGTTAGAGTAAACTCAAGAGACGATCGTAAGGATGACCGCAGTGAACAAGCGGTTGAAGGATAAGCTTGTTTCCCAAAAGTCATAGATCAAGTCGTTTGTCATCGAGTTGTTTGTCATTGAGTCATTTGTCTTCGAGTTGTTCGTCATTGAGTCATTTGTCATCGAGTTGCTCGTCATTGAGTCATTTGTCATCGAGTTTAGTCCTATTCTAATTTTATTTGGCCAAATTTTGGGACCATGTAAGAATGATTGGTTCTTGAAATTTCATGTTTGGATTATCATTTCTGGATTTGTTTCTGATTGACCATGCTGCATTAAGCGGATGCTTCAAGAATCTTCTGGTGCTTCCTAAGATTCCCACCCTAAAATGGAAAACATGCAGGAGATTTTAATCTGTCATGTAGAGCAATCCATGGCATTTTCCATTTTACTGATGATTTTTAATCAAGAACAGAGTGGTCTGGAAATTTGGCTGTTTTCTTGACTCGACTTCGAACTTTTCCTAAATGAGGTCAAACAACTAAAATCTGAACTAGTCACATTGTCATATCACAATTCTCTCCAAGTGAAAACCAGTCAAGACACTTTTGAATGGATATTTTTCAAGGAAATATTAAATTGTGTTGAGCTGTTTACCTTTAGCCTCAGCATCAAGCATAAAATCTGTTCATTGCCCTTTTGGCCACGTAGTTGTAAATTTTGGTGACATTTGAACCACTCCACGATTTTCCTCCAGAATTGGAATTTTTCCTGAGTTAAGGTTAAATTAGGTCACGTAAGTTAGTTTGGTCTAGATCCATGGATCGACTCGTCATTTCATCCATCATAATAATTTGTGTTATTATCGTTTTATAGGTAATTCGTCACGGGCACTCCTCACTCGCATAATACTCGTTTCAAAATGAGGAAGATAACCGAAAGATCTAAGATCAACACAATGGTCCAAGAGGCTCTCAAGGAGCAGATGAATGTAATAAACGAGCGAATTGAAGGGACGGTGTCTCAAGCCATGGAAAGACTAGTGGCCCATTTTACAGCTAAGCTACAGCCGTTTAGCTCAGCCTCTCAACCAACGGCACCTCCTCCACCTTTTCCGATGGACAATCCTGATAAGGTCTCGAATAATGTCTCCACTCGTGAGCCACCACTAGATGATGTCATTTTTGTGGGTGCTAATCCTGGCACATCACCTGTAAACATGACACCTCAAGCCAGCCCTGTGGCTGGAAGAATGAGTGGGGAGGCCATGAAGATTATAGCCCAAATGGAACAGAGGTTAAGAGAACTTGAGGGTACACTTAGTATCATCCCCGTTGACCTATCAATATACTCAAAGGTCCAGATGTGTGATAAATTCAAGATGCTTGATTTTGAGAAGTATGACGGCACATCCAATCCAGTTCAACACATTCAAATGTACCAGGCCATGATGAATAAATACATGGCTAATGGTCCCTTGATGGTTCAAACTTTCAGGTCAGTCTGAAAGAGGCAGCCATGAGATGGTACACAGATTACGAGGTGTATCGGATAGAAGATTGGGAGAGGGTAGCCAACATATTCATCAAGCATTTCAATTTTAACTTGGATGTCGTCACTTCTAAAGAAGATTTGGAGCAGTCAAAAATGAAGAAAGGTGAGACAATCAAACAGTACACCACCAAGTGGAGGAACACCGCAGCTCAACTGAAACCAGTACCACCCGAGTGGGAACTCATGAGGTTATTTGTCTCTACCCTCCCCAGGCCATACGATCACACATCCTTAGAACTGCGGCTACATCATTCAATCATCTCATTGCGATGGGTGAAGAGGTTGAGATCGGTTTGAAGAAAGGATGGTATGGAGATGCTGGTGCAAATACTAAACGGTTCGTGACTAAGAAAGTCAAAGAGCCAGCCCCCAAGTCAACATGACCTATGTCCAAAAGCCTCCGATCCAAGCTCCTAAGGGACAAACCCTTAATCAGCAGTCAACTAGCTTCGGATCGCAAGGACAGAGAGGGAGGGTAATAATCGGCAGTAACTACTCTTTCTCAAGTCTTGGCCGTTTTGCGCAAGAAGGAGCTATTGACAACCGAGCCATTGCGACCGAGTTATGCATCCTTTGCGAGGTATGACCCGTCAAAGAAGTGTGACTATCATCGCGGTGAGCCCAGACATGACACGAACGACTGCTATGTACTTAAGAACCGTATTCAGGATTTGCTTGAATTTGGAGTATTTTCGTTTCAGAACAATAGTCAACCAATGTTCAAAATAACCCATTGCCTGATCATTCGGGCAAAGTCAATGCTGTTTTTGACTCAGAAATTAGGCGGACAAATGGTTTCAAGGTTCAGGTCGTTAACATTTTCGATACTTTAGTACGGGCAGGATATTATCAGATTGGAGAAGAAGTGACGTTGGGCCAGCTAAAGAAGAAGGTTTTGAGTTTGATGAAATGATGGAATGATAGTGTGCGCAAATCAGGTTGGGATGGTAGCCACTACATCCCAGATCATCATTGACTGGGATCAAGAATTTGCAGCCTTGAGTACATCTCAGATCGAGTCAGAATCGAAAATTGATGTGACTAACCTGGTTACCGACCCCGAATTGGCCGATATGCCACCTTTAGAGGATGCTTATGATAATGAGTTAGGGATTGTCATACCTGACAGTTTTGTGATTACTTCGCCTCAGCCCTTTCATATGAAAGTGACAAAGCGGTGCCATGGTCTTATGATCTAGAGATGAACTTAGTGACGAGGTCAGGACGTATGTATAACAATGATCAATCGGCCAAGCAGACTACAGACAAGGAAGCTAAGGAGTTCCTAGCAGTGATTAAGGCAAGTGAGTACAGCGTGGTTGATCAGTTGAGGAAGTTGCCAGCTTAGGTATCCTTGTTGGAACTTCTCCAGTCGTCCGAAAAGCATCGCAATTCCTTGATAAAAGTTCTAGGAGAGATCCATGTCTCGGAGAATATTGATGGAGATAAACTGAAAAACTTTGTTGGAGTAGTCCTTCTGAAGGATCAAGCCGTGTTCTCTGATGATGAGATTCCAATCGAAGGGAGAGGCCATAATAAAGCTCTACATATTTCAATTAAGCACAAACAAACCCACATGGCTCGAGTGCTTGTTGACAACGGATCGGCCTTGAATTTATGTCGTCTAGTTACACTAAATCGCCTGGGTATCGACTCGACCAGATTGCAAGCAACCAAGACCTCAGTCAAAGCTTTTGATGGGGTAAAGAAGAATGTTATGGGGCAAATCAATTTAGAGATACAGATCGGACCCTCTATGTTCGATGTTTTGTTCTAGGTGCTAGATATCCCTTCGGCATTCAATCTTTTACTAGGTCGCCCATGGATCCACAATGCCGGAGCCATTCCATCCAGTCTCCATCAAAAGATCAAATTTGTGGTTGAACAAAAGCTGGTTATCATCCATGTAAAGGAGGATTTCTGTATTTTCAATGAGATAGCTATTCCTTACGTAGAACCAGAATACATCGAAGACGACTCTGACCATTCTTTTGAGTTGGTGTACACTATTCATGCTTCACCGGAGAGTCCTTTACCGGTCACTGAGTTGTCTAAAACATCTATGATGATTGCCAAAATAATGGTGAGCAATGGGTTTGAGCCTAGTACTGGATTAGGCAAGCACGGTCAGGGGATCCGCGCCCCGATTAAAGATAATGGGCAATCCCATACTACTGGCTTGGGATTTCACGAAGCTGAGTATCATGGGCTCAACAAATATAATTATGCGTAGGGAAGTGGTCAGATTGGTCGTGGAGGCTGAGGCCCGGTAGGCCATGGAAAGCCTAAATGTAATCCAATACCACCGCCCCTTTATGAAACCTTCCGTTTAGTTGGGGTAGTAGGTAGCTACGATGATTTAAGTAAGTTTGAGGATGATATGGGGATAGTCTTTCCTAACTCGCCAAAAAACAATAGCTTGGGGCAATGATTCTTAATGACGAAGATATTAATGATGATGTCATCCCATGCCTCGCCAACTTATTTGAGAACTTAACGATTGTTGCTATATTCGAAGACCTAATGCAGGTCGATAAAGCTGATGATATTGGTAGTTTAGTCAATGCAGATCGTGATAAGCCATATGTGGTGCCCCAGCCTCTAAAGCTATCCGTCACTGCCATATTTGATGATCCGCGGGAAGGGATAAATTCGAAGTAATATCTTTATGTTTTGAACTCCCTTGCATAGGAATTTGTATCATTTTCTTAAGGATTTCATTTTTTGTTCCGTGTGCATTGTAAGTTTTTCCTTTTCTGTAACATGTAATTATAGAAGTCCTTCATAATGTTTTGGAATCTTGTTAAGGCACCCTAAACTAACCCGATGACGATAGCCAACAATTGAAAAATTCTGTCATCTCTAGCAAGCACTGCGGGTTAGGCTTTTACAAGATTTCCCATCCTGAAGTTTTTTTTTTAAAGAAGAAATACATAAACCTCATTAAACCCTATTTGTATTTTTGATTTCGCTACTTCATGTTTCAAGAGAGAAACAGCGGATCCAATCATATGCCATGTCCATGGTTTGGATGATTTTGATATGAGTGATGAGGAGATACATCAAGACCTCGAACACCATGAGAAACCTAAACTTTCGATTGTTGAAGAAACTATGTCCATCAATCTCGATGATGCGGAGGATCCTAAAGAGGTGAAAATCGGGGCCAACCTTCCTAGAGATGTGTCTGAGCGCTTAAAGCAACTGTTGAAGAATTATCAAGACATCTTCGCCTGGCCATATGCAGACATGCCAGGTCTTGATCGGTTGATTGTTGAGCATTTTTTACCAACCATCCCTTGATTAAGCCCAAGAAATAGAAGTAGCGCAAGGCTAAGCCAGAATTGGCAAAGAAAATCGAAGATGAAGTCATGAAACTCATCGATGTCAGATTCATAGAAGTTACTCAGTATCCTACTTGGGTAGCTAATATAGTTCCCGTATTGAAGAAAGATGGTCGTATTCGGATTTATGTGGACTACTGTGACTTGAACAAAGTCAGTCTAAAGACGATTTTCCATTCCCACACATTAATATACTCGTGGATAATACAGCAAGGTTTGAGTTATTCTCATTTATGGATGATTTCTTGGGATATAACCAAATCTTGATGAATGAAGAAGACAAAGAAAAGACAACATTTACCACCCCTTGGGGGATATTCCATTATAAGGTCATGTCCTTCGGCTTCAAAAATGCTAGAGCAACATACCAACGAGCAATTATTACTTTGTTCCATGATATGATGTACAAGGAGATCGAGATCTATGTCCATGATATGATTGCAATGACCCAGTATGGAGAAGATCATATAGAAACCATAGCAAAGCTATTTGAAAGGCTTCGAAAGTTCAAATTGCGCTTTAACCCGGCCAAGTGTATGCTCGGCACTCATTCGGGTAAGCAGCTTGGGTTTATTGTCAGTAGCAAGGGCATCGAGATTGATCCATCCAAAATTAAAGCAATATGCGAGCTCAAACCACCAAAACTGTCAAGGAGGTTCGAAGTCTCATGGGCAGACTAAACTACATTGCTCGATTCATCTCCCAACTCAGTGAAACTACTAAGCCATTTTTTAAACTACTCAAAAAGAATGCACTAGTTAAATGGGACAGTGAATGCAAGGAAGCCTTTGAAAATTAAGACAGCACCCCATGAATCCACTTATGCTCGTTCCACCAACGTCAAGGCAACATTTAATTTTGTATCTCACAATCCATAGCGAGTCCTTGGGTGTGATGCTTGCTCAAGAAAGTCAGAAGGATGGAAAGAACGGGCTATCTACTATTTGAGTAAAAAGTTCACAGCTTCTGAGTTGAACTACTCTAAAGTAAAAAGGACGTGCGCAGCACTGGTTTGGGTGCTACACAAGTTACGACAGTATACCTTGCATTATTAAGTACTTTTGGTGACAGAATGTGATCCTATTAAATATTTACTAAATCAACCTGCCTTGGTCGGGAAACTTGCTAAATGGCAGGTTCTCACCTCTGAGTTTGACATTCAGTACTTATCACAAAAGTTAGTTAAAGGACAGGTCATAGCTAATGTCCTAGTCGAAAACCCGAGGAAAAATGAAGACATCTATTACCTTGATGATCGAATGATGGCGGTAGATAATTATACTTGGATTATGTACTTTGATGGGGCCGTGAACTTATTAGGATCAGGCACCGGAGCAGTTTTAATATCTCCAGGCCAGCAACATTATCCAGTAGCAGCGAAGTTGGTTTTTCCTTAGACCAACAATATAGCCGAGTATGAAGCATACAGTCTTGGGCTACAAGTCGCAATCTAGATGAGAGTAGCCCAGCTCAAGGTATTTGGGGATTCAGCTTTAATTATTCTTCAGACCATTAGAAAATGGAAGACACAGGACGCTAAACTACTCCCTTATCATGAATATCTGGAGGAGTTAGTAGATAAGTTTGATGATATCTCATTTGAATATCTATCTAGAACTCACAATCAGTTTGCGGATGTATTGGGCAAATTACCCTCAATATTGCAAGTCACCAGCGGGCTTGAGGTAGAACCATTAACAATCGAAGTGTTGAGAAAGCCAGCTTACTGTATGGCTGTGGTTAATGAGCCAAATGGCAAGCCATGGTACCATGATATCAAGACTTACATCCAAAAGCGAGAATTTCGTGAAAAAAGCACCGCGTCCGACCAAAGGTACATAAAGAAAATGACCTCGAAGTTCTTTTTGAGTGGAGAAAGCCTGTATAAGCGATCTTATGATTCAATCCTTCTGAGATGCATCGATTCTACTGAAGCAGTACGTTTAATGATGGAAGTACACGAAGGTGTTTGTGGTCCACACATGAACGGCCACATGCTGGCCAAGAAAATCATGAGATTGGGTTATTTTTAGCTCACCCTGAAAAGTGACTGTATCCAGCATGTTCGGAGTTGTCATAAATGTCAGACACACGAAGACAAAATTAATGTCCCTTCAAACAAGTTGCACCAGCTATTAGAACCATGGCCATTCTCTATGTGGGGTATCGATGTAATTGGCCCCATTAATCCGAAGGCATCCAATGGGCATCGATTTATTTTGGTCGCCGTTGACTATTTTTCAAAATGGATTGAAGCAACATCATATGTGGCAGTCACTGCACGAAATGTAGCAAGGTTCATTCGCCGTGATATTATCGCTCGATATGGTTCTCCGAAAGCTGTAATCACCGACAACGGATCAAATTTGAATAACAAGCTAGTTGATGAGTTGTTCAAAGAATTCAAGATCAAGCATTCAAATTCCTCTCCATACCGTCCGCAAATGAATGGAGCGGTAGAAGCGGCCAATAAAAACATCAAGAAGATCTTGGCTAAAACAGCCGAAAATTACCGAGATTGGCATGAGCGCTTGCCCTATGCACGTATGGCATATCGAACCTCAATCCGAACGAAAACTAGGGCAACTCCCTACTCTTTAGTCTACAGCATGGAAGCAGTATTACCTATTGAAGTGGAGATTCCCTCCCTACGTATTCTTTCTCAAGTTAAGTTGACTGAAGTTAATTGGATCCAACAGAGGATATATCAATTGAATCTCATTAATGAGAAGCGGCTCAAGGCTCTATGCCATGGCCAGTGCTACTAGCAGAGGATTGCGAAGTCATTCAACAAGAAAGTCCGGCCACGACATTTCCAGATAGGTGATCTTGTTTTACGGAAACTGCTGCCAATAGTTCCTCTTCCAGAAGGAAAATTTGCTCCAAACTACGGTGGGCCATACGTCGTGAAGAAGACGCTCCTAGGCGGCGCCTTGATTTTAGCTGAAATGGATGGTCGTGTGTTTACTAGTCCTATTAATTCTGACGCTGTAAAAAATATTATACTTGATTTGTTTCGACATTTTCATAATCAAGTTATAATATTTGTCTATTTGATGATCGTTCATTTCATGAGTTGTTAACTTGCACCACCAATCTTCATTGGGAGAAAACCTTCAATCAGGAAGATCAAGACACAAAAATGCGAAACTTTCCTCTCATTTCATACATCAACGAGCCTTACAACAAGTCATTGGGGGGAAAGGTAAACCCAAATTGAGCCCTAATAAGCAACACAAATGAGCTCAACTGACTCTCCATAAAGTTAATGCTCTACTTACACTACGCGGATTCGAGATCTGCAAGCTTAAAGAACAAGGAGAACATTTCTCCTTCTGCCTGACTACGTTGGCCTCATGATGTTCAACGACGAATTTCAGTTTCTCGATCAAGTCTCTCTCGAGAGCTATATCTGCTGTTAGGTCTTCGAGCCTCTCCTCCAGCCACTCGCATCTAAATTTCATCACGATATCACTTGGGTCATGCTCAAAGTAAGTTTGGTTCAAAGCTAGGCGCTCCACCAACTTCTCCCTCTCGTGAACCAACAGCGAAGGCCCGTTCATCAGCAGACTTGACGGCCTTCTTGTACTGGGCAACTATGTTCTGGAAACTCCAGACATTCAGATCGATCCTGGTAGCGAGCTTTCACGATGCGGGCTAAGGTGACCGTTTCGTAAGTGTTCCGATAAGCCTCCAGAAAGTTGATAAAGACGTGTGGGAACGCCCTGTATTCCTCTCCAAGTTGGTGCCTTCGATTAAAGAAGCGCTTATCTCACTAAACAAACCGAAGATCTCAGCTTCGACACTCGGATGATGGGCTATGTAAACATAGCCTCGGCCAAGAAGGTGATAAAGTCTCTCCCATTGAACATAACTTCAGCGGAGAAGATGTGCTTAGGAAGATTGGCCATTATCGTTGAGATAGAGGAGAGAATCAAGGCAGACGAGTAGAATACGAAAGTATTAGAGGAGAGAATCAAGGCAGATGAGTGGAATACGAAAATGTTAATCCACTCTGCATTAAATATTGATTCCACAACACCATCCTTTGTCGGTCATATTTCCCTATCTGTCCTTTTCTTTCGGTGTCACCTCTGTTGACTCGAATCCCTGCTAATCTAAAATCTCGAGCCGAGCAAATCCGACATCTTTGCGAAAAGGTGGTACCGCCACTTTGAAAAAGAAGAAAGGAAAAGACGAGCTGAGTGGGAGACAAAGAAACTTTCAGCAGAAAAGAAGATAGGATTCGTCTTTATGGGAGGACTCGCCAGCAAATCGACGGTTGAGATGATGACAGGGGCCCTCTACCACGAAAAGATGGAAGAAGACGAGCCTAGTGAGAGATACGAGAAAGACTGAACTCTCGGGAGAAGCAACACAGTTTTTTAAACCCACGCCTGAATTTTAAAAGGAGACGTTCTCCTTGATAATCTTCATCCTTGCTCAGAGAAGAGTTTCAAAGCATACACGACCACTCAGAGAAATTTTGAGAGGGTGAAAATACGAGAAGAGATAGCAAACCTTGTGAAACCATTAAGCAATCGAGGATGTCTCAACCCAACAATCTCGAGAACTATCATTACTTGCTGAACATGGGAGATGCAGAGTTCGATGCCATGTTTGGAATTCATACCATGGAGCCTGGCCCTTCCGCCTATGACGTCCAAGATCTCGATAAAGATAGAGACAACAACAACCAGAGTCAAAGGAAGCGTCGCCGACGTCACACCGAGCATCAGATTCAAAAGCTTGAAGATTTCTTCAGAAGGTACCCTATGCCGGATGACAAACAAAGAATGAAACTAAGCCAAGAAACAGGGCTGAACCCTATGCAAATCAAGTTTTGGTTTCAAAATAGGCGAACCTGAGTAAGGACTCAAACTGAGCGCAATGAAGTTGAGTTTCTGAAAGCTGAAAATGAAAAACTTCGAGCAGAGAACAAGAGGTATAAGGAAGCTTTCGACTCCACCACTTGCCCCAGCTGCCATAACCTCCTCACGCTCGACGAAAGACAGTACCTGAAGATCGAGAACGCTCGTTTAAGAGGTGAGTTAGATCAGTTCATAACACGATCGAGTTCTGTTGGAGGAGGTACAAAAAGACCAATCCTACCGGATCAGCATTGATACCTCCCGAGAAAGAGGGGACAGATCACCACCAAGTGGGCATTGACGATGATCTTTTCGCCATGATCGACCAGTTCGATGTCGGTAGAGCATCAGGGCTGTAATGCGCATGCTCAACCAGTGATCACCGGACATTCAACATGGCCGATGCGTACCTGATCCGGAATGAAGCTTGCTGACCACTGGAGAGCTTGCAAAGGAGGAAGAAAAATCCTGAACGGAATATGCTTATTTTCTGCTTTTATGAATGTCTAGAATTAATGCAAAAGCGAGAAGTAATCATTTCCCTTTCCCCCGTTAAATGCTCGGACCCGTTACCGCACCAAACTCGGAAAAAAAAATGGCGACTAAAAATCCGCACAAACTCGAAGGGTAACTCCGTATCGTTTCAATTTACCCTCAATTGCTCCAGTTTTAAATTGAATCCATTGTATTTTCAGGAATTTGCAAACTGCCCCAAGAATACAATCATATCCAAATGCGAAGTCCTCTTGTTGAACGAAACTGGGGGCAAATTGATTTGTGAATATTGCTACTCAACAGATGATTTCGAATGAGGAAAATACGAACGAAAGACTCGTGCAATCTCAAAGAAGGGTTATTTTGTATCGTTCCAATTTACTCAGGATTGTCTCAAATGCTGAATTATTTTCTTCCGTCTTAATAGGGATTGTAAGTTGCCTTGAAAAGAATCGAGACAGGGAATTGCAAGACACCACGTCACCTCAAAGATCAACCTTTAAAGGCGAACCTCCACGGATACCTGTGGTCTCGTGGACCAGATGTCAGGGGATGACGGTGGTCCGACAACCCAAGTTCGATCCCCAAGATGGGAATGTTGTAAGTATTGTAAACAAATAATACAATTTTTTGCACATTTGTTTTTGCAGAGAGGAACAAGAATACTCGATGAACGAGACCAAAGTCCATACTTTGTCACAACCTTAGCTCTAATGGTGAAGTGTCCAAAAAGCTGAGAAAAACTCAGCCCAACGAAGCGGATAAGGAGGTCGTGCAAGGCATCCATGAAGGGTAAACCAGTATCATTTTCAGTTTATCCCTTCCAATACTAGTTAACATGTCTCCTTTCTTTTTGATAGGAAATGTGTACGCTAACATGTTGAAGGAGACAACCCAACGGGTAAATTACGATCATCTGAAGAAATCCATTTTGATGAAAATGGGGCAAAGCAAATTGAATTGGCAAATCGAATTGAAAAGGAGAGGGCAAAGTTAGAGATAAATCTACTCATCAGATTAAAAAGTAGACTCCCTGATTATTCGATCAATTCACATGTTCAGGGGCAATTCAAATTCTCCCATTCTTCAGAATTTTCTTCTGTACTTACAAATTTCGTAAACACATGTGGCGCTAAAAATTCCCACATCTACATCATGTTTACACATGCCATGATTCATGCCTGACTCTTCTCCATGTTTAATTGCCAATTCTAACTTGGAGTATAAACTGCACATGATGCGTCAAATGTGTAGAATGGGGCATGATAGGATGATGAAAGGCAAGCCATTTCCACACACGTCCTACATTTTAATCCATAGTGAGTCGTGTGTTAAATAGGTTCCGCATTCCTCGAGGCGATGGGTTCTCTCGAAAAGGTACGATAATCGAAGGGAAGGAGGCAACCATGTCTCTACCTCAAACACTACAGGTGACCATAGACAACCCATTTAAGCAGCGATTTCATTTCATAACCCCTGTCAAGAACCATTCCACATTGGGGTCAATGGAGGTAGTCCCCGCAAATTGCACGAGGTAAATGGTCAGAAATTTTCTTGCTCGGACTAACATCAATTTTCGGGTGTTTCTTTGCTTTCGACCTCGTACGGTAATTCAAGTGCCTTAGGACGATGAAAAGCATTCATTTCTCTATCTGATATACTTTTATCCTTTGCATCGCCCAATTGAGCCTGCATATTCGTTTCTTAAAACCCCATTGGTGATCATTGCCCATCCTGAGATGAAGACGGTGCCACCTCAAAGCAGAAGAACTCAGAAGAAGTGGGTCTACATAGAGTTCCCAAGTCAACTCTTCAAGTATGATTTTTGATGTGCATGTGTATAACGGCACAATCTTTGAAAATTCCTTTTTCTAAAAGGAAAAAAAGAAAAAAAAAAGAAAAGAGCCAGTCTGGGGCATGAAAAAGCAAAGCGCCAGTCAAAAGCAAGGCCAATGCCCATTCAAATCAATGTTCATTGAACTTTACACGTATATTTTGTAAACTCAGTGAAAACATATTATTTCCTTTTGTAAATACCTAATGGGATCTGGTTGCAAAAGAAAACTCTTCGAAGGAGTCAAATTGCAAAATATACAATTGAAGTTTACACCGTTCGGGAGCGACGACGGTATCAGCAGAAGTTGATACCATCCTCATACAACAATGATGTTCTTTGAGAACTATTCTAGAAGGGCGAGATTGTGATAAAGATGCAATGATCACCACGTCAAACCCACCTCATATATTTTCTGGGCCAAAATAAGCCTTTACTTCCTTGGTCCCCAATCCTAACCTACGTTACAACCCGTGAAAGTCTTTTCTGATTAAGGCGCTTGAGTTAACGTAGAGTTGAATGATTTTAAGCATCGCTCGAAAAGTACGAGCAAGACTATTTCTCTCTCATTTTTGTAGGGTTTTGACTTGTAAACCCGGAGCAGGTAATGAAGACTTTTTGTCAATGGCCTTGGCTCAAAAGAGTCCCCTTTGGTAAGCCTTTGACCCAGCCTACATTATGGTCCTAATCAAGACCTCCAGATCGGCTTGATCGTACCAATTGCGAGATTACTCAGACCCTTGCTGAATGCGATGGTGGTGAGATTGAGTGATTCCTTTTCAATCCTGCAATCAAGATAAACAGCCTTTCTTGAGAGTGAGAGAAAGCCCTTTCGGACTGAAGTCCCCCATTCAGATTACATTCGAGGTGTTCATACTATGATAACCTCATTCAACAGAATTGGTAATGCAAACTTGACAGAATAGTTATGCATGATCCACACTTTGATTGATTGCATCATGAGTTTTTACACAGTACTTCATCTTGCAAAACTTAGCTGAATAGTTGGCATGAACCCATGAACTCATTGATGAAATGCTTGCACATGTTACCTCTGACACTGCCTGACAGGTAACACGTTTCGATATTCGAGTTACCTTCCAAGGTCTCGAAATTCATTCGGTGATTATTGAATGAGTAAGCCTAGTTGTCGAGAAACACAAGTGTTTCTTCCAAATCCTCAGGTAAGTATATCTTCAACCTGAATCTTTTAAGAAAATGAATTCTGATGATTACCAGGATGCTCGAAACCATCACGGCTCATACAGGCATTCAGTGACAAGCAGGCATGATGCAATCAGCCTGTCTATGCCTTGATGATTAATTTAGAAACCCAGGTAAGTTTTCTGAACCCTTTCGACTCATGATCGACATGCTCTCATGAAGTCTTCATCAGTTCACGATTGACCTGCTCTCGTGTTCTTAATCTTTATCAAATCATGATCGACCTGCTCTCGTGAGATATTCATCAATTCACGATTGACCTGCTCTCGTGCTCTTGATTTTTGTTAAATCACAATCGACATGCTCTTGTGATCTTGACCTACCTTTTCGGGTGGCCTATTAAAGCGAGGTGCTTCCAAAAGCAAATGGCGTCTTCTGGTAACGGATAAAGCTTCAGTACCTTGAGATCCTCACAACCACAAGAAGAAGCTTGGAATTAAGGGAGTCATCAGCATTATGAGGTATCTGGTGAAACAGGTAGTTCGTATGCGATCCATGTGCTAGTTTCTCAAATTTATTTTTTCTTTCTTTGAAGTTTGTTATTTACAGTTTTACGATCATGCATAATTCCATTTGCATAGAAAAAGGGATTAAAACCCCATAAAAAAAAATTTCATTCATGTCTGCATTGTCAAAATTTAGGTTCAATTTGATCTTTGAGCAAACCTCTGCGAGCCTCCACTCAAAAGAGGGGCAGCTGTTGACACCAAAATTTTGATTCTCATTTTATCATTTATTTCATTAAAAAAAATAAAAATAAAAATAATAAAGGGCCTTGGAATTAAATATACAGCATATTGGATACTATGTGGACTTTAGCTGTTGTGGAAGTTGCAGGGGTGAGAAATCGGAAAGTGGCACTGATTGGACGAAATAGGTCTTGTCTACTCCTGCTCATTCTTCAAAGCGTCACAAGCTACAAGTTTCCCCGACTCTCTAAATCATGATTTTCTCGTATCTAGGATTGAATCGGTCTCTCTCGACGGTAGATTTAACAATTGGTCGGTCGTGCCGATGCCATGCCGGCTATATCAAGGAGGTTAGAGGAACACAATTGTATTAGTGAAAGAAGGCCTCCAGATGCTAAAATCCAGCCTTGATTGGGAAGCGCTATAGCTGGTGCGACCATGTTGTCATCGAAGATTCGATCAAGGTCTCCTGTCGCGAAGCCCTAGCTTCTCGGTTGCTCATCGTCCGGCACGATGGCGGCGTCGTCAGGAGCTAAGTTTACTTCTCCTGCGGTTTCGCTCGCGTTTCGCTTCGGTGATTTCGTTTCCTTTTTTTTCGATAGGATCCATGTCGGAATCCGATCACGAGATGGATAGTTTTGAGATGACTTTGAACATTAAAGACTATTAAGAAACTTTTCTTCTTTTATTGTATTTTTTGTTTTTTTTTTCTACTTGGGGATTTTCCAGACACGAATTTTTTTTTTTTCCCGTATTTTTTTTTTCTTTGCGTCTTTTTATTTTTTATCTTCTTTTCTTCTTTTTTTTTTTTTTTTTTTTATTTTTTTTGCTTTTTTTTTTTTTATTCTTCCTTTTTTGTTTTTTTTTTTCCATCCTATTTTTTTCATTTATCTTTTTTTTTCTGTTTTTTTTTTTATTTTTTCTTGTTTTTTTTTTTTGATTTTTTTTTTTTTGTTCTCTTTTTTTTCCTTTTTTTTTTTTTTTTTTTTTTTGTTTTTTCTTTTCTTTTTTCTTTTTTTTATTGGTCTTCCTGTGCCTTTGTCTTTTTTTTTTTTTTTATTTTGTTTTTTGTTTTTTTTTTTTTTATTCTTTTTTATTTTTCTTTTTTGTTTTGACTTACGTCTTTTGTTATCCTTTTTTCTATTTTTTTTTTTTCTGTTCCCCGTTCTTTTTTTCTTTTTCTTTTTTTTTTTTTTGTTTTTTTATCTGTTTATCTTTTTGTTTTTTTATCCTTTATTCCCCCTTTTTTTTTTTCTTTGTTTTTCCTTTTTTATTTTTTTTTTCTTTTTTTTTTCCCCTTCTCGTTTTTCTTTTCTCCTTCTCCACCTACTTCTTTCTTTTTTCTTCTTTTTTTTTTGTTTTTTTTGTTTTATTTCTTTTTTTTATTTGTTTTTCTTTGTTTTTTTTTCTTTCCTTTGTTCTTTTATTTTTTTTTTTTTAGCTTTTTTTTTTCTGGTTTTTTTTCTTTTCTAGTGTTTTTTTTTCTATTTTTTATTTTTTTGTTTTATTTTTTTTTTTTTTTTGTTTTTTTTTTTTTCTCCTGTTTTACACATTTTTTTCGTAGTTTCTTTTTTTTTTTCTATTTTTTTTTTGTTTTTTTTTTTCTTCTACGTTGTTTTTGTCTCTTTTATTTTTTTTTTTTTTAGTTTTATTTATTTTTTTTTTTTTCTGTACATTGCTTCATTGCTTTTTTTTTTTCTCTTATTTTTTTCTTCTTTTTTTTTTTATTTTCTTTTTTATTAGTTTTTTTTTTTTCTTTTGTTTTTTTTTCGTCTTTTATTATTTTTTTTTCTTTTTATTTTTTTTTGTTGTCTCTTTATTTTTTCTTTTTATACTTTTCTTTATTTTTTTTTTTTTTTTCTCTTTCTTCTTCGCCCCTCGTACGATTAGGCTCCATGTCCGGAATCCGATCATCGAGATGGATAGTGATGAGAGGAAAAGGAACATTTGAAGGACGATAAAGAGAAAAAAAAAAAAATTAATTCCTTATTTGGATTTGGATCTTAAAAAACTACGACCTTGGGGATATCGAATCGAGACACGAATGAGGACCGAGTACCGTAGA
>JAGVVM010007434.1:0-23668 GCA_019149425.1 Psidium friedrichsthalianum
CTTAATTGTATCACTGACTTAATTAGTCGGTATAAAGATATTTTTCGTTATCTCATTTGACAAAACGCCAAGTTTATTTTTCTCGTGTGGCCCACTGTTATATTTGTAACTTAGGTAGCACCTTACTCACATAGCTAAAACCCCAAAAGGAGATATATATATATATATATATTATATATATATATATATTATATATATGTTCACACTATGTTGGACTACCGCAGAGAGGCTGAACCTAAACAGGTTGAATTAAGATCATATTCTACACACTTATTGAGTGTTAACCAACGTTATATTCTTTTCTACATAGTCTCAATGTTCGTTAAATATTAAAAAAAAAAAAAAACAGGCATACTATGAAAGGGACCGCTCCAATCGGCTTTGCAGACTTCATTTGAATAACCACAGAAAGGAAATGCTGCCAACAGGTCTCATACCACTAATAGAGAAAAAAAACAAATAAGCTTGTCACATAAAATAAATAAGATCTGCACGAGACGTACGTGAACGTGACCAGCAACACCTACCAGGTTTGAATTTTTTGGAAGGTAAATCGGAAAAACGAAGCAAGCGGATAGAACTCCTGTGAGGCCTCCTCCTCTATCGTTTCTCGCTTATCCATCGCGTGGTTGGAGTTGGTGCTCTTTTTCTTGTGCTGTTCCGCCGCCTCGAAGTTTCGCACCAAAGTTGGCTTCCTCGCAGTCCAGCCAGCATTCCGGCTTTTGTTCCTGTGGTAAAATATCCAAAAACCTTCCCTCCCCTCCCCTTGGGACACCGCTTCTAACAACAAATAAGCAAAAGAGCGTGTTTTCCATCTCTCTTGTTTATGGCGATCAACACAATGGGTGGCTCTGTATCTTACAGCTAAACTTGATGAAACGTGGGCATACGTAGGTAAAATTTTGCTGGTCTTGGCATGGACTGTATCCCCCTGGGGAGCCATGGATGGCATAAACGGGTCCGAGATCAGGTAAAGGGTTGCTGAAGTGTTTCCTGTGGAAGTACAAAAGAGACGCCCTGCTTCGTCTGGGCCAACTTTCAGGTATTTTTTCGCTCTTTCTTCCTTCTATTTTTCTTTTTCTAGCTTCTTGAAGCACCAAGTGTGGATAAGAGGAGGAGAGGGGAAAATTATGGTTCTCTTTGTGGGTACACAGATGACAATGACTGTGAAGATGAAGAAGACCTGTTTGAATTGTCATCTCAAGCCATGGAGATGGATGCTTGTGTTCCAAGAAATGAACTGAGGTAAGATGGATTACCTCCTTTGAAATACAGAGAAAGGAGCGAGGGAGTGATGCTATTTCCGATTGACTTGACAACATCTCTCGAGATTTTTCAGAATCTTTGTGGGTACGTGGAATGTGGCGGGGAAGTCACCAGTTGGAAGCTTGGCAGAGGATTTGGGTGACTGGTTAAATCTTAAAGATGCAGCTGATATGTATGTCCTAGGGTATGCAGTACTTCTAGATAAAATTTAGCAGTGTGTGTTCAATATCTGATTTATAGGGGAGAATCATTGATTTGTTGAGCTTTTTGGTGCTACCAGATTTCAAGAGATTGTACCACTGAAGCCAACGAACGTAATTGGAGCAGAAGACCTGAAAGAAGCAGCAAACTGGAACATGCTCATTGGAAAAGCACTGAATGAGAGAGATGGATGCCACTGGTTAACCCCTATGCTAAATCCAACCTCAGAAAACCACTATCGGTATGCGGGAACTTCAGATTATGAAGGAAGGAGGAGCATTAGCAGCAGTACGATGATTCCATTGCAAGAGCATCCCCTCTTGAAGCATGGTAAATCATACACTGGCAGAAAATATAAGCTCATGGCAAGCAAGAAAATGGTCGGGGTATTTATCAGTGTGTGGATGAAAAAGGATCTGCTGAGGAGATACAGTGTTTCTAATGTTAGAGTCTGTTCAGTGCCATGTGGAATCATGAATTGTCTAGGGAACAAAGGCTCGGTTTCAGTTAGCATGTCTATAGAAGGAACTAGCTTTTGCTTCATTGCTGCACACTTGGCCTCTGGTGAGAAGAAAGGTGATGAAGGTCGAAGAAATCACCAGTCTCAAGATATTCAGGAGAACTTCTTTCCCTCGTTTCAATAAAGATGACGACAAAATCATCCTCTCACTATCCTCGGACATGAGTAAGTGATTCTGCCACGGATCATCAGGTTATTGAGGAGAAACGGCAGACTTTTCCTTACTTATGGATATTCATTAGCCCAAACGAAACTATACATCTCCTCATCAGGCAAAACCTTGTGGCCAGTCCTTCAGATTTATCCGCAAAAGAAGAAAAAAAAAAACAAGCAACATCTATTACTGATAAGTAATTTAGAGCATTTCCAGCAGAGTGCTTCCCTATAATTTTCTACGTTACTTCTCATTCCATTTATCTCTATTACCACCCCCGCCAGAGAGCACTTCCACCCTTGCTATTGACCCACTATATTCTTTTACAATTTAATCTATACATTATCATGTAGAAACAGAAGCTTGATCTATTATTAAAATTAGGTTGCACTTTCAATTTCGAGCATGATATGCTAGCAATCAGATGACTAATCATTCTGATTGTATAGAAGATATATTGGCTGAGACATCTACTGCGCACTATTGACTACAAATACAATGTTTTCATGCAGTCAAATATTCTGGTTTGGGGATCTAAACTACAGATTGTACTTGGAGAATCATTTACCCAGGGAACTGATCAAGAAGCAGGATTGGAGGGCATTGCAACAGTTTGACCAGCTTCGGAAAGAACAAGAAGACGGAGTGTTCCAGGGCTGGAAAGAAGGGAACATAGAATTCGCACCCACATATAAGTATTCCTCACTGAATGGTAATAGATACTCAGGAGGATTACCCAGCAGATGTAGGGAAAAGCAACGTACTCCAGCATGGTATTAGTCATCTTAGTACTACTTTACTAGATGCAAGTAGAAGAGTTTTCTAGGGTTGCCCTCTCATTTATCAGCACAGCATCTCAGAAGAGATTTGTCATACTTATGGTGGCAGGTGTGATAGGATCCTGTGGTATGGAAAAGGAGTGAGGCAAATCTCGTACTTTCGCAGTGAAAGCAAATTTTCTGATCATCGGCCGGTTTCTGCTCTATTTGCCACACAGATAGAAGTAGCAAAAGTCAACCCCATAGTTGCTCCACTGCCTGCCATTTTCACATCCGCAGCACCTTCAATCCAACTCCAAACTGTAATTCTTCTATGCATTTCCAGTTTTTTAATCAGAGCTTAATATTTCCCTAAATCTCATTCCTGGAAACTTAGCATGAAAACTATTCCTGAACACGTCTTGCAATTATTTAGGAACCCCTACCTAGTTCAGAGTAATTGATGTGTTACCGTTACAGGGGAAGAGTGCACGCTGTGAAAATGCCGCATCTACATTGATGTCACTGATTGTCAAGGACATGGAATCATTGCCAGAAGCTACACTGAAGTTATAGATAACAAGTCATGGTGGACATAGATGGCCTTCCATCAACTATGACATCAAAAGATCTGCTTGATCTTTTAAAGGTGATTTTTATAATTTAGAAATAGAGTAGGTGATAACAAAATTTATTCAAGAGATAAGAGATAGAAGTGATCGATAGTGGAATACTACCGTAAAGGATAGCACGAGAACAGCATGAAAGCAAAACACAATGAAAGCATTCTGATTGGATCTTTTGCCCCTCGAGCATAAGTGCTATCACAATCAATGGAAATCAGTTGGAAAAAGAAATTTTGCAAGTAATGCAGGCAGTACAAAATTAGCTACATAGTCAGTAGACGATATACCACTATCTTGGCCGTAAGAAGAATCCTTAAAAACTCTATGCCAGATGAAGACCTAGAGCTTGAATGCTGAAGCCTCGCCCCTACGAAAATGCAGCAAAAGCATAGTCCATTTATGATGGATGTCTAACCGAATAAAAGTAACAAACTCAATCTCGGTAATTCCAATAAAATGAAAACTTACAAGAATCAGTCTCCTTCATTTAGCTGAAGCCTGCCTTCAAGAGCCTCAATGTTGTCTTGACAACAAGAAGGACACATACTCCTCCTTTGGAGCTCCTCAGCTAAGCCAGAATACTTCTGTTCTAACTGGGAACTCTGCTTGTTTCCGTCAAGGTAAAAGATTTCAACTGTCTTCCCTACCATTATCCTATTCGATGCTTCGTCTCCATGCAAAGATAAACTACTCTTGATAAATGGCAGTTCTCGACATTTACAACATAATGTGACTACACAACTTGGTTATCTGCATATGTATGCCTCTAATTTTGTTAAATATGATGACTAACAGAGATTTTGGAGCATGTGCTTTCTTCGCATCGGTATGCATGACGCTTAGAGCAAATGCTGTCTACTTGACAATGCATGATCTACTTTCAGGGAAGGATATCTAGTCAGGACCTGCAAATCTCTTGTCGTCTTCGCAACTGCCTCCATTAACAGCACTTTCATTTCAAATCGATCAATTCTTGCTGGACCTGGAAAAAAAAAAAAACCTATTATTCAGTTGTTTCTCAATATTCCCAGTGCACAAACTTCAGTTTTAGGATTTCCAACCACACACAAGCAGACATAAGACCTCAAACTACTGTGCTAGCACATCCAAATGCAGTGGATGTATTCACCTGCTTTTGCATATTCTGCTCCACTTGAACCATCTCTTCTTCCTTAGTCAGTTCAGTTATCACATGAGTCAGTTATCCTCAAGAGTTCTGTCAGCTGTCCCACGAACATCCTCCTTCACAGATTGGCAGCTATCTTCTGAAAAGAAGTTGATCCCCAATTTAGAGGATTCATATAATTGTGGGCGAAATGACCTCCATACCGTGTTTTAGAATATGTACTTCTAGTCTCAGAGAATGAGGACAATTAGCATTGAAAAACTTTGCAAGAACCAGAAATGAAATAACGGCCTCTTTTTTATTCTTCTTCTTCTTCTTTTCCCCTTTTTACTTACTTTACCATGCTTACGGCATAGAAAGACTTATTTACTCCATGATTGATACATATTAAGAAAATTAATGTGAGACAAGGCTAAATGAACAACATAAAATAACGATACATGGGGATATGAAGCTACAAAAATCTAAGTACACGAGACTTAACAATGACCATTTAAAAAATCCATTCCTGAGTATGAAAAAAAAATTGAAAATTGCAAAGTCAGAAAGAGAAAAGCATGCGTAACTGGGAATTCTAGTGATGGCAGATTCGGAGTCAAGGTAATACCGATGAATTTCCAATTGTATCCTCTTTACCCGCATCTCTGAATGCTGTCTTTTGGAAATTCCTGCTTCACCAAGTAAACAACTTAACAAATACATTAGAGACTTCAAGGACTTGATTTGAGAGCGTCTAAGGAACGCATCCGTTTCGACAGATATTCAGAACTAAAAAGTAGATGGTGGAAGCAAACTGGTATGATATGCTAAATGAGACAGACCTTATTCTGGCATTCAACTCAAACATCTTGTTGATAAACTCATCTCTGTACTCACAATAATACACAACAATGAGACTCAATCAAAAGTAGGTGAATCAACAACGTAGGAAAAGCACATTCATACCTAGATTCCCTGTCTTTACTCTTTGTACAGCCAGAGCCAAAGCATGAGCAACGATTCACAACTTTTAAAATCTATTCCGGCACCGTAAAATTGACAATTAGGAATAACTAATGTTCACCTTCAGATCTTTAGATCTGACCGAACAGTAGATATCTCCTTCTGAATGATGGAAATCCTAGCCTAGAAACAATCCAGTAGTAAAGAACAAATTTAGACATAATTGCAAACGTGACTAAGAAGGAAGTGGACGTAATTAACAGCGGCAATGCAAAACCTCAAGAGTCTGAATAGCAGATTCGTTCACAGCCAATTCAACTTCGTAGCCTTTCAGCTCTTGCTCAGAAGTCTCTCTACAGAGCTTTGTTCCTTGGAGTTCCGCATTAGCCGCATCCAGCGCCAATCGCAGCTCCTCGATTTGTTTCCTCAGACCAGCTACTCTTCGCTCTGCACATCTCAAACACGGACAAGCACCAACACTTGCATGACTGCAGACACGATACCAAAACCCTAAGCATTCAGCTAAATAAGCTCGTTCCTCTCACGATTTTACAGCAACCGAATCAAAATCAATCGAACTCAAACTTCGATTGACTCAAAAAACGAGAACGGAGCAAAGCCCCGCGTCACCTGCGACAACAGTGCTGAAGCTAAGCTAGCTTAGCAACTCAGGATCTACATACTAAGTCGAAGTACGGGAAAATCGCAGACGGAATCCGATCGTCACTTTGGTTGTTGCTTCCGAAAATGCTCCTATTCCACGAGACGAACACGGCCAAGGAGGGAGCCGCGACGAAGATGAGATACAGAGAGAGAAGATTACCTCCTTGCGATTTCTCGGAGGCGAAGTCGCGAATCAGAGTCAGGAGCTGCTTCTGTGCATCAGTACCTGCCATGGCCGTTTCTCTCTCTCTCTCTCTCTCTCTCTCTCTCTCTCTGCTTTTTCGCGCCTCTTTTTGAGAATTAACAAAGCGACGGATGACGATGGAGTGAACGATGAAATTTTGACTTTATATATAGCGCAAGCCCTCGTTAGCAGAGCTAACCGAACATGGGAGAAATTAACTGAGGGCCCCCAAGCCCATACGCCAAGACGTTTCCTGAAAACGATGAAACTTCATTCCAGTGGGCCGTTTTCCATTTTCAAACAAGAACGAAAACCAGTTTTCTTAGGCCAAATGGGCCCTTGCTTCTTACTGGGCCGCGTCCCGTCCGATCCACATCACGCGCTCTAGATGAAATTGGTGGATCGGCGGCAGGTTTGAGTCGGGCCATCTATGGCCCGAGCCAATAAATTCCTTTAACCGTTTTATGACCTATTTTTATTGCAATACAAATCTCGTGACTCACGTTCTTGAATCACTATCATATATCATACAATATGAAAAACTCATATCTAAATTGAGATGAAAATGCGGAGCGAGCGAGAGCGAGAGAGAATGAAAAGAGATTCGTAAAGGTGGGCTGGGTCTGAGGAAGGTGTAAACCATTTAAGATCTATTTAGCACCCACATTATGTTTAAACCCATTTATAATCCATTTATCGAATATAACAAACTGAAATAACAGCTTAGCCCACTATATACGGGTAAAGAAATGGATTTATGACCCATTTCAACAGTCCGAGCTGTGTGCATTGCACGACGCCTTCTAGCAGGGTCCGAATCATGTTGATAAACTACTACTATGTATCCCATCGCAACATCAATCAGGGCTAATAGCCAAAATGCCGATGTGATCAATGAGTCCGAATCATTTGCCAGTTAACGCCCCCGACACCTTTTAGCATATCCGAATTATGTTAATAGACTAGTATGTTTTCCCTTTATGTCGTTTGGAAATGACATAAAGGGAAAATATCAAGCAGACATAAGAATATCTGCACGATTTTTATTTTTATTTTTTCCTTTTTCGCGCACTGAAAATGATCAAAGACATGTCCCTTCACTTTCTTTCTTTTCTTTTTTGTGTCGTTAGGTGGTGGTGGCGGTGGTGGTGGGGGTGGATGCATGCCCCTAGATTTGGTACCAATTGTTTTCTAATGATTCTCCTCCTTTGGAGGGTGCTTCCCAACCGGACATGCACAACCGGACATGCACGCACGCACGCTCGCTTGGAAGATAAAGGCGTTGCCGTGCATTCACCGCGGACCCATTCCTACCGTTGGGTGCCCCTTTTTCCAACCCTAGAAAAGAAGGGGAATCTAAGAATTTTGTTCGCTTTGGTCTGTCCTAACGGTGCAAAATTCGTTTTCTTTTTTTTTTGTCACCGTCACCATTTCTCCATGCCTAACGCGATGAAAAGCGAGTTTTTCCGCCGCCGTCTGACCCTCGATTTCAAGGCGGCAGGCTCTTCAATTCGCGACGATCGTTTCCCCGCGCGCCACCGTTGGACCGGCGAAGGAAATTGTCGCGTGCATGCGCGAGTCGCGGGAGGGACAGGGGACATATATCTCGGAAGTAAGTTTGAGAAGTATGGAGCCGGGTTGGAATTGGGAGGAGAGAGCGGATCGTTTGGTGCTGCTGAAGGGCCTGTGTCCGTCGTGTCCGCTTGGCAAGGAAAGAAAGCGACGGGAGATGTACATATGCCTCTGGCTTTTCAAAAGTTCGCGGGAACTTCAACTTCGAAGGAAGTTCACCACACGTCAAACCATATCCTCACGTGGAGATTCCCTTCCGACAGCACATTTTCTAAAACAGCAGTAGGTTTCTTTGTCATGTAACTCCATGGAATTTTCTAAAACAACAGTAGATTCCCTCGTGATCATGAAGAGAGGAGGAGGGGGTGGCATTCTGGGTTGATCTCGGAAGGGACGTTTGCGAGGGTTTCGCATTGGGAAGTGAGCTGGGAAAACGAGCTTCGAAGCGAGAGGGACTCCATTGCAGCCGGTTGCGGGCAGCGACCACGAGGACAGGGAAAGGAAGAGGGAAGAAAGAAAAAAGAAAAAAGAAAATGAGAAAAAAAAGTAAAAAATTCAAAAAAGCACAGGCAAAAATGTCCTTCGGCCAAGCCCTTCTTTGAGATGATTTGCGCATTTCATGCCCTTATTTAACATAAGGTACATTTCAAGCTTTTATTTAAGAAAAACGAGAAGATTCCGTATCTTTATTTAGGAATTTCCCTTGGAACTTTGACTTCGAATGAAATTCACCCCCACATCAAATCATATCCTCACGTGTAGATTCCCTCCGACAGCACATTTTCTAAAACAACAGCAGGTTTTCTCTGTCACGTAACTTCAGGGAATCTTAGACTAAAAGATTGAAAAAAGAAAAAAAATTCGGGCGCATATAATTTATCAATAACGAGTCAGGGTTGGAGGACGCATAGGGCGATCTTTTGTGTGGACCTACGGCCCCGCACGGATCAAGTTGATTACGGCCACTGGTCATGTGGGCCTCGCATCATCACCAACCGCGGTCGGCTGCGGTCCCCAGACTTATCAGGTAAGAGCCGGTTTGGTTCATCATTTGCAAGGGACTTTGGAGTCTCCAAAATCCCTTGACCAATTGCATTTCCAAAGGGCCTTTAAAAGGCTTTACCCCCAAAAAGCAGATCAAGAGTGCTTTGGAATGCTGCCTTTTCTTGATGCAAATACACTTTTTTTCCCTTTCAATTTCGCTCCGGCTATACTTTCATAATTACAGAAAATGTCCTGAAAACCCTAACCTTTCCGACGAAGGCCTTAACCACCGACGAGCCACTGGCCGCCTGGGGTCTCGTTTTAGCTCAAACGGGCCCGTAGGTCCCTGAGCTTTGCCGGTGAACATATTCTCTGGCTGGGAGTATTTCCCTCAAAAGCTGTTGTGGACCTCCTCCACTTGCTTGGTGCTTGGTGGGCCCAGATTGAGCTAAAAAGGTAATGGGCCTATCGGCCTCACAAGTGGCTGCCAATTGGGGGAGGCTTGGTGGAGTTGCACTTCTTACACTTTTATGACCCCAAACCAAAACATTGCAAAAAGAAATGGAAAAACTTGAAAAACTGTCTCCATCACGATCACATCAGCATCTAGCTTTAAGTGCCAAAATGTCCCCTCGAATCTCACTGTGGTTTCACCGGTATGTTAATGTCAATGTCACATCCCAAATATCGGGTCGAATGGGAGAGAAACGTTGAGTTATTCACGATTAAACATTCCCTCTTAAAAGGCGTAGAAGGTGAAAAATGTGAGTGTGCTGTGTTAGAACAGGGGTTTTTCTCGTTCAAATTTGAGTCCGAGGTTGAGGGAAAAAAAAAGGAGTAATGGAGGAAGTGCCATGGTGCCTTTCAAGAGATTTGCTTATACTCCAACAATGTGAACCGGACACCTTCGATCTTTGCTACGAATTCACCTACTACCCATCTTGGGTTCAGTTTATGGGTTTGTCAAGAGAAAGAGTGCTTGAAGAGATCATTAACGAAATGGCTTCTAAGATTAAAGAGGTAGTGGAAATGAAAATTGAGACAAAAAACCAATAATCCAAGGAGTGGGAAGGCTAGGATGATGCTAGACTTGGCTTCCCCAATAAAATCTAGAACAATCTTCAATTTGAGGCATAACAAACTATAAATTGACTTTCGTCATGAGAGACTACCTCGGTTTTGCTTCTCATGTAGTCGTATAGGGCATTACACTACTAATTGCGAGGTGATACCATATAAGGAGCCGGACCTTGAAAAAAGACTATGGAGTAAATTCGATAGTTGGTTGAGGGCTGAAGCTGAAAGTCCAAGCCCATTTTGGGAATTATTCAATAGTAAATGCATGCCAGAGCTTGAGGATAAGGCCATGATTTTGGAGACATCCCTGACTAAGATCGACAAGGAGACTGATGAAGCAAAGGTTGAATGGGGAAAGGGAGATACTAGGCAACTTATGATGGTACAAAACCTGGAGAAAAGGGGGTCGTTGGCCTCCAATATTGTCAAGAAACTCAAGCTAAAGCTGCTGGTCATACCGAAATGAGGAAGCCTCCTATTCGACCGAGGAAGGACAAAATGGTAGCTAAAATCCCAACACAAAAGAGGCTGAAAAGCCACAACCCTTGTGAGCTGCCAGGTTCACAAGATAGGGTTGAGAATGTTTAGGCACAACTTGATACACCCATCACTTTGGTGGAAGGAAAAATACAAATGGGCTCTAGTGGCTAGCCTTAATAACCCACTGGGGATTATATGAAGATTATGAGCTGAAACTATTAGGGGCTAGGTAGCTCCTCGATGATCAAGCATTTGCGAGCCATTGTGGCTCATGAGCGACCTACCTTATCTTCTCAGTGGAGACAAAGAATAAAAAAGAGGTAGTGCAAAAAATCAAACAGAGGTTACACTTTTAGCATTTGTGGATGGTAAACCTAGTAGGCATAGTAGGAGGATTAATTGTTTTTTTGGGATGAAGAGGGGGTAGTGACTATGGAAAATAGCTCAAAAGAATTTATAGACTTACTATGTAGGGACAAGACAAGTGGGGTGTTTAAGAGAGTAACTTTTTTACATGCACCCATAGATTTCCAAAAAAGTAACAGCTTATGGCAGCAAATTCAGCAAATAAGTTCGGCTAACAGTTTGCCTTGGGTCTGTTTAGGGGAGTTCAATGAAATACTATACCATTGGAAGAAAAGGGAAAGAAGAGGGGCTGACCATTCTTGTCTAGTGGCCTTCCAAAAGTTTATTAATTGTTCATTAATGGATTTGGAGTATAAGAGATGCATGTTCACATGATCAAAAAATAGGGAAGGGGAAGCTTCAGTGAAGGAGGGGCTAGATAGAGCCTTGTGCGTATTGAATGAAGAGTGGAATTTCCTAATGTAGAAGCATATACATTGTTGGCCATTGGCTCAAATCATAGTCATATCATCCTTTCGCTTCACCCTCCTTTCAAAAGAAGGAAAATACGCGAGGGGGTCGAGAGAGACGAGAAAGTGAGCAGAGAGAGACCCAGAGAAAGCCATTGTTGAAGCTCGGGGGGCAGGGGGGGGGCTGGCCAGAGCAAACGAGGAAGAGTCAAAGGCCTACATTGCTCCCTTAAGCTTTCTGAGGCATCAAGGATCGTCGCCAACTCATCAGATCGGTTCCAGTACCTTGGAAAAGGTAATTGCCATTTCTGAGCTTAGAGGACTGTAACTATAGCAAATCGTTGTCTCGATGGTTATTATTCAAATTTGTGTGTGTTTTACCCTTTGAGCAATTCTGAACATGTTCGCATTCGATTTTTGCATCGATCTCGCGTGAGAGTCCCCGTTTGAAACCTCCCACCTTCGTCCGACTGTCGCGACTTGACCAGCTTAATCCAGCGATCTAGAGCTTAATCCGAACTCAAGGTAAGTTTTCTGAACTCCTGTTTGTGATGTACATGGATGGAATTGAATAGTTATGATCTATATTGCTCGATTGAATCTGCCATGGCTGTGACTGCGTAAGCTTCAATTAACCTGTTTTAGCCGCTGGATCTCAATAGGCTTCTGGTATATTGATCTAGGATTGAGTACGAGTCAATGATGTCAGAATTAGTCCGATCGGAGTTGGTTTCGCTGTTGGATCGCCATTTGCAATCCTCGACCATTCGTCTGGGTTTAGCTAACTGAGGAAGATGAAGTCCAGTCAACGCATTGACTCGGTCAACGATTGACGTGGCGTCTGACGTGGCTTGCCACGTCAGCGCCACGTCAACATGTTTGATCCGATCAAATGTTGACGTGGCCGACACGTCAACCGACGGCTATAGTCAATCGAATAAAATAGCAAACTCGATCGAATGGATGAGGGCGTGCCACGTGCCTCGATCATGGATTTTTTGAGAATAAAAAGTGAAATTTGAATTTCTTAATCATTTTAGATATTAAAAATAACGGATGGTGAGGATTGAGTCTTGAGATTAGATCATGTCCGTAAATTTAGTATGGATAATGGGCGGTCAAGATTTGATCTTTCGGTTTGATCTGGAACGTAGGTTTAGGATGAGGGATGAGCGGTTTGGATTTGGTCAAAGTTAGATCCGACGGTGAGATTTAGTCGGGTGATTCGAGGGCTGTGGCTTAAACATGCGGATGATTCTCAACCATAGGATCAAAAATAGGTAGGAAAATAAAGAAATTGAATAAAAAAATCTGAAATTCAAAATTAAATCCTAAAACTATGTCGTTTTGGTTTGGGGTAGGTTATTCAGGTCATGGGGCGGGTCGAGCTTAGTGGGCCAGGTCAAGTCGACCGTCAAGTCGACCCGGTCCGTATAACAAATAAAAAATAAAATAAAAAAATAAAAAAAATTCGAAAAATTAATAAAAATTTAGGAAAAAACAGAAAATCAACAAAAAAAAACTGTGTCGTTTTAAGTCTAGGATTTTAGGTTGGGTTCGGGTCAGTTGGGCCGGGTCAACCCGACCTGATAAAAAAAATAGAAAATCATAATAATAAATAATAATAAATAAAAAAGGAAAAAATCATAAAAAAAAAATAAAAAAATTCCCAAAAAATAATAAAAATAAATAATAAAAAATTTCAAAAAAATATAGAAAATGCCAAAAAAAGGGGAAAATTCTAAAAAAAAAAAAAATTCGGAAAATGCCCCCAAAATAGGAAAATCCATAGAAAATCTTAGAAAGCTCTAAAAAATTCAGAAAAAATTCTAAAAAATTCTAAAAAAAAAATCCAGAAAAATCCAGAAAAATTCTCAAAAATTGTGAAAATTAGGGAAAAACCACATTCAACTGGTTTGACCTAATTTCACATTTTTTATTTCCCGAGCCTAAAAAACGACCGTTTTGCCCTTATGGTCAATTTGACCCAAACCTTTCCAGATCACTCATGAACTCAATCAATGTGTTTTCTAGGCTTTTAAGACTCTCCTAGGCTTATTTTGACTTGATGTGATTTCTCCATGATTTGGTTCCTTGACTGCGCACTTATTTTTGATGATTTGTGGTTGATATGACAGATAATCTTATTTGCATAAACCTGTTAGATTTTTAGGACTTACCTCACCCAAAGAACACCAGCATGAATTTCCTAGATCTGAAAACCACTCAACTTAGGTACCGAAAGAGCGTCAATAGCAATATTGGCGTAACTAAGTCCCTGAACCCAAAATCTCTGGTTTCGTAAAATCGAGTGATCCCTCTCAATCGCTCGATATGGTTCCCAATCATACCCTCCAAAATAATTGGTGGCGACTCCCATTGCATGTACACATATGCACATGTCACCGACCACACTAAGGTCGAACCCGATAAACCGTCATGATTTGGTATGGGCCTAGGAGGGCCCGAGCTAGGCCTCTCAACTTTTTAAATGAGCTTAGCAATCCATTAGCCCCTTTAACCCTCCTTCCAAGGGCGGGTCGCGACAACAAGGTGACTCACTATGCCCTTATCTATGTATCATTTCGGCTAACACTTTGTCTAATCTACTGGGGAAAGCTATTGAGGATGGCACATTAAAAGGAATCAAGCTGGGCGGGTAGCTGCCCAATCCTCTCTTACTTATTATTTAAAAATGATGCTATTTTTTTTCTGGACAGTTCTATTAGAGAATGACAAAATTAGCTAACATCTTGAATCAATACTACTATGTCTCAGGGCAAGCAATCAATCTCAAAAGTCCGAGGTTTTCTTCAGCAAGGTGTTGACACTTGATTTTTGGCCAATTTTATTTTTAGAAAATTTTAGAAAATCCATAAAAATTCAGAAAATAGAAAAATCAGCTTTGGGGACCTTGGCCTAGCCCAGGGACCCAATTTGGAGCAAAAAATAATTTTTCATATTTTCGGTATTTTTGCATTTTATTTTCGAAAATTCATAAAAAAATCAAGAAAAAATGAGAAAATTACAAAATCAACTTTGGAAGCCCTAGCCTAGCCTAAGGAACCAATTTTGAACAAAAATAATTTTCCTTATTTTTTGCATTTTTCAGAAAATGCAAAAATACAAAAAAAAAAAAATCAATAAAATAGCATTCGTGGCCACAAAAATACGAAAAAATATTCCATATTTTTCTCTCAATTTTCTCTTAATTTTGGACAAATAAATCTTGAAAAAATTAATTTGGAAATGGGACTTGCTTTGTAATCACATTTTCAAATTAATTGAAAAAATTCTGGAAATTTCATTTTAATTCTGTAATATTTGATTTTCTACATTTTTAGAGCCGTGTCATCCCCCTCTATTTTCCAAAATTAAAATCCAGTCCAAAAACTCACTGAATCGGTCAATTTCGTACAAAAGGACCAAAGTGCAATTTCTGATTTTTCAATTTAGTCCTTAAAAATGCTTAAAACGAAATTAAACCTTTTCAGGGACTAAATTGAAAATAAAAACCCGTCACCCCATATTTTTTGGCCCCCTGAATCAATTGATGGTGGTAATTTGACCCAATTTAATCATCCAAGGTATGAATTGAGCGAAATGGGTAATCAGGCAAAACTGAAAAATTAGGGTTTTTGTGCAATTCGTCGATAAAATTTGGGCAAAATCACATTTTAAAGTAAATCTAGTGCTCATATATTGATCCTAAAATTTAATTGCAAAAACTCATGATTTTGGAGAGTCGATTTGGCGAACTAAGTCTAGCCGGGTCTGTCGGGTCGACCCGGATCCGACCCGCAGACCCGCACAGTGTCATCTTCTTCGACCAGCCCAGAATCTGCGCAAGTTCAAGCCAAAGTTCATCGATCAAATCGAACCACCATTTGCCCACAATTGAAGAAATGACTCCCTGGGCCCTCGAGAGCTTTTGATTCGCATCAATCAACCAGGTCCGACGAACTATCGCCGCCGGTGCCGCGTCGACGACGCCGGTCAAGCTGTCGGCCGTGCAAAAGTCAACATTCGCACAAAACCAGTGGCGAGCCGAGCTCGTTCGCGTTCCAATTGACGTTCGACGACGAAGCTGAGGATATGGACGGAATACTAGACGTCCGTCCAAGCCTCCGGCGGACCATTTCGCACGTGGAGCACGTGAGCTGGGGTCACCGAGAAGCTCCGTCGCGCACAAAAATTTTCAAAGGGTATATAAGCATTTGGGCGGGATTCTGTTGAGGGGGGGCTTTTTTTTCTGGACTCGAGAAGATTCCAGAAGAGAGAGAGGTCGAGAGAGAGAGAAGGAGCTCCGGTGAGCGCCATTCCTGAGCTTGAAGAGGTCGTCTGTAAGTCCTCGCCCCCAAGCAATCGAGAGTACGGGAAGCTCTATTTCATTTCCAGAAGCTTCATCTGGTCCAGAGGAGTCCCGCACCAAGTTTCGTCGTCTACCTCCGCTTAAATCGGTGAGCACCATTCTTGAGCTCCTCACTGTGCATTCATGTAGATCGTATATCCGACCATCATTTTGTGCGTTTTTAGAGGTGTTTTTATCCTGAACTTCACTGAGCACGCTTCCGTTCCCTTCTTACTTCGATTTTGCATAAAACCGTCGAATCGAAACCCCCATAACCACGAGTTCGGTCGCGAGTTCATTGGCTCAAGCCAACCAAAACCAGGTCAATCGGACCTGCAGGTAAGTATTCTAAACTTGTTGTGATGCTTCTCGTGCTAGGAATAGGATATTATGCGCTGTATGCTAAGATCTGCCTCGGTGCCCCTTCGTACTGTTCATGCTCGATTAGGTTAGATTCGCTCGACGAAAATGGCTAGATTGTCTATATGTGAATCTGCATGTTCGTGCGAGTTGTTTGAAGCTGGTTTCATGAACTTTGATTGAGATTTGGTTGACGATCGGCGCTGGAAGTGTCTCGGCCGTCCGTCCGTGAGTGTCGC
This sequence comes from Psidium friedrichsthalianum, assembly GCA_019149425.1. Lineage (NCBI taxonomy): Eukaryota > Viridiplantae > Streptophyta > Magnoliopsida > Myrtales > Myrtaceae > Psidium > Psidium friedrichsthalianum. The sequence goes on from JAGVVM010007434.1 coordinate 16,319, forward strand.
GAGGTTGAAGACGATGCTGACATGTCAGGACACGTCAGCATGTTGACTGGTCAACGCTGATGTGGCACTGCCACGTCAGCTAGGTCGTCGGTCAAAATCCGACGTGGCGCCACGTGGCAGCCACGTCAGCTGGGCCGTTATAACAGAAGAATATAATAACAAACTCTAATCCAACGGCTAGAGGGGTGCCACGTGTTAGGATCCTAGAATTTTAGGATTAAACATTTTTTAACCTAAATTCCTATAACCATTTTCGAAAATAAAAAAAACTGATGGCCGAGATTTAGTCACCAAGTTTGATCCGAGCCGTAGAATCAGTATGAGAGATGGGTGGCAGAGATAGAGACACGTGGCAGGCGCAGACCCGTTAGATCAATGTAGGCGGGAAAATAACGAAAATAGAATAAAAAAATAAAAAAATTCGAAAAACTCAAATAGTATACCGAAACTACGTCGTTTTAGGGGATCTGGGCCTCCGGGCCGGCCGGGTCTTGGGCTGGGTCCCTCGGCTCGGTCCGTATAATTAATAAAAAATAAATAATAAACAATAAAAAATAAATAATAGTATAAAATTCTGAAAAAATAAAAAAAATATAGAAAATTAATAAAACCAAAATACATAATAAATAAGTAAATAATCCCGAAAATCATTAAAAATCAAAACCGCATCGTTTCGTCTCGGGTCTTAGGTTTCGGCCTTCGGGCCTGATGGGCCGGGTTGACCCGACCCGTCCGGAAAATTAAAAATACATATTAATAAAAAATTAAAATACATAATAATTATAGAAAATCCAAAAAAAAATGATAAAAATTTCTAGAAGATAGACAATAATAATAATAATAATAATATTTTTAGAAGATGTTAAAAAAAAAAAGTAAAAAAATTCAAAAATATAATAAATAATAATAAAATAATATAAAAATATATAATAAAATAATAAAAAATATAATAAATAAAAAATAAAACAAAATAAAAATAAAAAAAATAAAATAATAAATGAAAATAAAAACCGAAAAGAAAATAATAATAAAAAATAGAATAAAAATAGATAAAAAAAAATAAATAAAAATTCAAAATAATAAAATAAAATAAAAATGATATAACAATGAATAAAAAAATATTAAATAAAATAAATAAAAAAATCATAAAAATCATAAAAATTTTAGAAAAATTTGGAAATTTTATTAGAAAAATATAGAAAATGTTTGGAAAAATGGAAAATGTAGATCATCAAAATAAAATTCCAGAAAATACAGAAAAGGTTCTTAAAAATAGAAAGCCTTTAGAAAGTCTTAGAAAATTCTAAAAATATCAAGAAAAATCCAGAAAAATCTCCAAAATTTGTAGAAATTAGGAGAAAGCCATATCCAAATAGTTTGACCTATTTTCACATTCTTGAATTCCCGAGCCTTCCAAAATGACCATTTTGCCCCATGGTCAATCTGACCCAAATCCTTCCAAATCACCTCTGAACCTAATTGACATGTTTTCTGGGCCTTCCTAAGACTCCCTTTGCCTGTATTGATTGGTTTTGACATGATTTCTCTATGAATTGATTTCTTGATTGCGCATTTATTTCTATGATTGTGATTGATAGATAGATACTCCCATTTGCATGAGCCCTTTAGACTTTCAGAGCCTACTTACCCGATCTCGCCTGCATGAACTCCTTAGAATAGGAAAATCACTCAACATAGGTACCGAAATGGCGTCGATAGAATATCGGCGTAACTAAGTCCCGAATCAAATCTCTGGTTTTCGCAGAATCGAACGATTTCTCCCAATCGCTCGATAGGGTTTCCGATCATACCTCCAATAAATGATTGGTTGGCGACTTTGATGGCATGTACACTAATCACATGTCACCCGACACACTAAAGTCGACATCGATTTAAAATCTTTCCTGACGCGATTGGTATGGCCTGGGAGGGCCGAGCGAAGCCCAGATATCGAAAATGGGCCGAGCAATCCATTAGCCCCCCTCTCGGGAGGGTCGCGACACAAGGGCTGTCCTAAACCCCTTAAATCAAAATGGGCCAAGAACTACGGGTTCCCCATTATTGAAAAACATGGAAATACTTAGGCATCCCTTCAGATTGGGGTCAAACCTAGAAATAGATGTTCGTATGGGTCCTTAGCAAGGGTCAATATGAAGCTAGACTGTGGAAGGAAAGTTTATTATCAAGAGTCGGGGAGGAGATCTATCACATATGAGATGTCAATTTTCAAGATTCGATATCAATTTGCAAGGCCATTAAGCAAAAATAGCGAAACTTTTGTTGGAGCAAAACCCCTCAAAGGGGGGATTTTCATTGGAAGAAGTGAGATATGCTGAAGAGCCGAAAGATAGATGGCGGCTTGGGTTTCAAAAACCTTATTTCTTTCAACAATGCTATGTTAGACAAACATGCATGGAGGTTTACTCACAATCCCTCATCATTATGGAGCACCCTTTCTTTGCATTCCATACATTTCGGTTTTGGAAGTAAATCCCTTTTGAAATGAAAAGAAAGGGAATAGACCATGATGGGGATGGCAAAACCTTCTTGTGGATAGAGATGCGATTAGCTCGGAGGTTCTTTGGGTAGGAAATGGGCAGAATATAAAGATTCAAGAAGATAAATGGCTCTCCTCTGGATTGGTAGGAGACTCGGCTAACAAAGATAATCCAAAAGTTGTACCTGAACTAATTGACTTCGAAAATAAAATATGCAATGAGCGAAAACTAAGGAATCTATTCTCGGAACCTACAGTCTAGGAAATCATGGCTACACCGTCGTGTCCTAACTCAGAGGATGACAAACTAATATGGGCGGGCAACAAGTAGGGGAAGTACTCTATCGGAAGTGGCTACTAGAATATTTTCATAGAAACATAGCAATCCAAGCAACTCCCTATTTGGTTTTCATCCAAACACAAGCCTCAGCATCGTATCAGCCTCCTGCAGTCTATGGTCTACTATTTGGCAACTCCATCCCTCCCCCCCCCCCCCCCCCCAAAGATCATAAACTTCATATAGTGTATATGCCACAATGCGATCCCACAAGAGAAAATTTGTTCAAGCGAAAAATGTCACTTCGCCCACTTTGTCTAATCTGTTGCGAAGCCCCCGAGATGGTTGAACACACCCTGCTGTTGTGCAAATGGACAAAACAAGTTTGGTTAGACTCAAGATTAAACATGAAGAACACACCAAAGAATATTCAGAGGGTTGATAAGTGGCTAAATTCTACCCTTACCTTAGATCCAAGCTCCCCGAAGCCTAAGCTAGTGGCGAACGTACTATGGGTCATCTAGAAAGGTAGAAATGTGTTTATATTCAGACAACGCCAATCAAAACCCGAAATAGTAATTGAATAAGCAGAGTCGATCAGAGCAACCTCAAGCCTTGGACTTCAGTGGAAGAAACAGAGGAGCAAGGGAAATAGAGATGTATTGAAGTGCCAGTCCACCCCGAAGCCTGGATGCATGAAGGTAAATGTTGATGGCTCTTGGATTAAGGTCGAATTGGAAGGATCGGTGGTTGGTGTGAGTAGTGAGGAAGCTGGCGTCATCATTTCTGGCTTCACAAGCTTCCGTGCCCTCACGGCTATGGAATGCGAAACCTTAGCTTTCAAGATGGCTCTGTCGCGTCTGCTGGAGGAGAGAGAGAAGAGGCTTCAAAGTGAAAGCAATTCATGAAGTCTTTTGATGCAAGAGATTGAAGTACACTATGACTGTACTCTTTTGTGTGTATGTATTGAGAAGCTAGTGGAAAGCCCGTGGGCCGTTCGGCATCTCATAAACGATTGCAGGTTATGTGTTGGGCCAAGTTCCAAGAGTCCAATTGAAAGCTATCTCTCGCGAGACAAACAATGTGGCTGATTGTATCGCCAAAACACATAGGAGAAAAACGCTACCATCCCAACCATTTTGGGATTTAAGCTGCTGCGAATTTTATTTTACTAGCGCTTTGTAACTTCGATTATGGACAATAGAAATGCAACTTCTTCTCAACCAAAAACAAAAAAACAAAAGCAGAGCTCAAGATCACATTTTTGGGATTTAAGCTGTTGCGAATTTTATTTTATTAGCGACTATAACTTCTATTATGGATGAATGAAATGCAAATCCTTTTCAACAAAAAAAACAAAAACAGAGCCCAAGATCACATTATTCTTCTGAATCAGCTTGTGGATTATGATCTTTTCGTGTTCCCTAATCTTTCCGTAATCTTTTCGTGCTCCCTATGTGGTGCGATTGAACAAGGCACCCAATTTGCTCTTTCCACAGTTGAACTCGAGAGATGAGGTCATTCTTGCCCATGAATTGACACCCCCCTCAACTAACAGAGAATAAATTCAAGATGGGTTTTTATTCTCTTGTCCCTCCAACGCAGGATGAGGGGATGGACAGGCTCTCCGGCATCAATTGGACGTGCGACTTCGATTTCGCATCGATGAGGAAAAAGATCGATCTCGCGCCGCGTAGTGGGCGACAGCTTGCTAGAGCACACCGTTAGTCCCGTTTTCCTGCCTCTGGTGTCCTTCGAGGATTCGAAGCTCGACCCCATCGCGAGTGCATAGGGAAGCAGCGCGTGGTCGCGGATCGCCAACGCACCGAGCCCGGGCGCTCGCTGAAGATCCCCCTCGTGCTTCGAGAGGATCGGGGATGTCCGACGGAGTGCGCGTGTCGAGAAAGAGGGGGGCCCTCCCGTGGAGCCCACCTCACGTGTGCATACGATCGCAAAAAACAAAATAATAATGGAGGGAGGATGAGAAACGACACGTAGGGCTGTGCGGAGAAGAAACCAAAGCGAGGCCAACAATCACAGCACGAACGAAAAGCTGCGTTCTGATTGGAAAGACGCGACACATGGAGGGCACTCGGGGAAATGGCCCGATGGGGTTCGTGTTCATCGTATGCGGTTTGGCCTGTTAATGGGAACGACTGTAGAGAGGAGAAAGGAACAGGGACGGACGCGGACGGTTCTTGGAGCCACTCGAATGCTTTGGCAATTTCCTGTCCGTTCTTTGGCTCCGCGAGGGAGAAAAGGGAGTGAATCTCCAGTAGAATATGCACTTTGAAAAGCGTGATTTTTGGGATTTGATCATCTCGCTTTTTTCTTTTTCTTTTTTTGATGGGGGAGGCTGAGGTGGAGCTAAAGCTAATGTCCGGTCGATACAGTGAAAATGGAGAGACTTGTTAGGTGCGCTGGCTATTCGTTTGAATCGTCGAAGTTGATCAGCTTCACGAGTAAAATACGTGAATCCCCGTAGTTCGTCCGGTGAAGGGTGCTCGTTTTCTTGATATTTATGTCGGTCATCACTTCGGTGGATCTCACATATCGAATGAGCAAAAACCCTCCACCGGATTGAGTGGATCGGATATAATCCGGCACGATGAGCTTATTTATTTATTTATTTTGTCGGAAGGAAACTTTTTCATTTCATATGAGAGAAAGGTGCATCACTTGAAGATAGAGATGCAAAGTAAATCAAAATAAGTGAACTTGATATAGTCTGAATAAACTCGCTCATCCCATAAAGATGAATCTGACAAAGTATCAAAGCATAACCAGCAGTCGATCACCGAACTCACGTTATTATCAGTGATGAGTATAAATTAAGAAATCTCTCCAATAGCTATGGCTTTGTTAAAAGGTGGCGCACCCGTATATTCAGTGTCTCTAATAATATCACCGTATAGAGACCACAACAACCTCAATATCGAGGGGGACTACAAAGAAAAGTATCAATTGATCACAAAATCACTTTCAGATCATCGAAAGTAGTAGCAAAGGAGCCTCGAAGATTTGTAGAACACTTGATAATTTGGAGTAGGCGCTCGGAGTCGAAGCGAATGAGCAGATCCGGAAAGAGCAGACCTTTCGAGACGCTCGTGCGCCGATCTTCAAGGCTTGTGGTTGTCAATCGCGTCGCCCACAAATCAACTATAAAAGTTAGACGACAGAGATAAAGAGAGGGGGAGAGGGGGGAGGGAGAGAAAGGGAAATGTCCCCTCTCTCTCTCTCTCTCTCTCTCTCTCCATCGGGGGAGTCAAGCTTCAGAAAAGTTTGGTGGCCGCGGGGAAACCCTAGCAGAGCGAGAGAGCAAAAATGGCACTCAAAATGGGCTTATTAAGATGCTGACAGTCTTGTCTAGGCTTCATGACAACGAAAACCCATATGACAAACCATCAAAGTCCAAAAAAAAAAAAAAGGAAACACGTGCGCACACATGCACGTGTGCAAACCACGATTCGTTGGTAACATATTCGTCTTCGAGTCTTTGTGACGTGCGCTACATTAATTAATATTGTAATTACCGTTTTATGAGATTGGTCTAACAGAGAAAAGATATAAAGATTCTCGTTTAGTCTAATATAAAGCTAGCTAGTGTGGGCCGAGTTGAGTCTGGACCATGATAAGAGGCACGGCTAAAAACTCCCTTAAGTCCGATGCATAAATAACCTCACATAAGGAGCCGTCATAGAACGCGATTCGTGAGGGGTAGTTTCATTAACGCCAGTAATTCAAAGAGAAATAAAGAAAAAGTACTTAAGTCTTGTATTATCGCTATTCCGTATCAATAATGATTGATTCGAAATTATGCGTACAAATTCTTTTTCTCAGTCATTCGAACTTCCCAGTTTCTGGTTTGGGCACGTTGCATCGTTCGATCACCCGGGTACGCCTATGCATCCAGCGAGATTTCAGAGAGACAGCTGTTTGTCAAGTCAGCATTAACTCCATTGAAGGTATGGATTGAGCTTCCAATCACCAACTAAATGCGCAGTGAACTACCATGTAACTCGGTGGAGAGCAAAACGAGCCCGTACCGAACTCCCTCTGTGTTCCTCGGTGCGTCTCCGATTGCCCCTTTCCCTCCAGGGAGTCGACATGGTGATTAAACCCCACGTGGAGCTGTCTAAAGTTGGCACCGATTAGAGGTGGTCCTAATCATGGATTCTCTTGTATCAGTCAGCATTCTAAGCGCGCATTATGTGTGTGTTGTGGATTGATGGGTCGGTATTATTGTCACCTGGAATAACGAGAAGTTCGAGCTTTCGGGAGTTGGCAACTATGCATGCGCCATGCCCACCGGGCCGGCGACGGATCGATCGGCAGTCGTGTAGCTCGATCGTCCCGATTAAAACCCTAACTCAAGTCATGACATGCTGCTTATTTTTGTACGGTTTCAGGACGTTTTTCCATAAAATTTGCGAGGGGACTAGAGCTTCGGCTAATGTGGTAAGTTTATATAGATTGCAAGTGCCAAAAAAAAATTGTTGGTCCAAAAACCTAAACGGGTAATTTAAATTTTTTTCGGGGTAATTATAAAAAAAATCATAAACGTATTGTTTTTTTT
>JAGVVM010007435.1:0-15546 GCA_019149425.1 Psidium friedrichsthalianum
CCCGGGGGAAACAAAAAACGCTCAGCTCGTATATGCTGGTGACTAACGATTTACCCTCGTCGTTCAATTGTGTTTAGGGCTGTACCGGGACGAAAAATTTTAAATTGAAGCACATTATAACAATATAGAAGTAATACAACCCACAATTGTTGGACTAGTCGCGGTGTGAATTGTCACGTGCATGCACAAACTCAGGCAATGTCGAAGGTACGAACGTTAAATTTAATGAAAACAACCGAAGTGGTGAAACGTTATACACGACAGTATACCGGTTTTTTGATTTAATTTGGTCACAACACACAGTTAGGATTTTTGGTGTGATTACAAAATAGTTTGAGAATAAGATTTAGTATCACACAAAGCGTGGTGTATAATTTTGTGGGGTTGTTCGTTGCTATTAACCCAAATATCAACTAGGGTGGTGATTTAAAGAAAGGTGGTGTTCTAGGGAGTTCACAAGAAAGGTGCAGTAAGATAACCGCATTTGCGTGCGGGAGTGTTTGGTGGACGTCAAAACAGGGTCATTTGCCATCTCATCTCGTTTATCGTACAGCATTCTGGTCAAAATTGACATATCGTTAGGAGCTTGCTAAACATGGCACGAGGGGGAGAACGGTTTGCTGTAACAAATCAATAATAGACTGATATAAAGGAGTATCTGGAGATTGTGTGTGTGGACTTGTTCAACGCGATCGCTGAGTTACTAATTGAGGCTTGTGCATGAGGACGTACCTAACTGTTCTGTCAGAATACTACGCCACGCCACACCGCTACCATTTCCCCTAAAAATTGGAGTGCTTTGTCTACTTATTTAAATTGGGGGTTCCGTAGAAGTTATTGAAAAGTTTAAATCGAGGAAAGGTTTAAAATGTACGTGATTGTTCAGTGGGGTTTATGGTGACGTGCTGAACTTTCGATACATGGTGGAATCCTAAGGGGGTCTATGTGAGCTTATTCCACTATAGGTACGGGGGTGCGAGCAATTGCATTCTGTGTGGTCGAATATTCATGTAGATGAGAATTAAACTCGCATTTCGTGTGTTCATAGGGAGGGCGCTGATAACGACATATACGTTGTTGATTATGGAGGAAACGTGCAGCCGGAGCAAGTATGAGAAGGGATTTCATATGGATGGCCGTATGTTTAGATGGTCCAAAAAGTTTCAAACGATTCACTTAAAGTGGATTTCTTAAAATTTAAATGCCACCTCACGTCTTTCTTCTTTGTTTTTAAAAAACATCTAGCTTAATTTAGCCTTTTTTTTAAATCAATTAAATTTATTTCCTAGTATATTTTTAATATTCCGTTAAAATTTTGTCTTTTTTCTTGCTGACTGGACCTCTACAAGCCACTTGGATTGCGATATTAATAAAAAAAATGTCGATGATGCGTTTCGTTTCCTCCTGCCAAACAAATCGGAGTTGGCACTAAGTGATCATTTTTCAAAAAAAAAAAATTGGCACTTAAATGATCGATTCGAAATTATTAGTATTAAAGTGAGCGTTGTACATAATTTTTGGCACTTTAAATGTATTTCTCCCTCCGCCCAAAAAAAAAATGTTTTATCTCTCCATTAACTGTAAGCGGTTGTGATCCTTCGGTTGTGGTTGGGCCTAAATTCAAGGTCCACGATTACTCTCCAATCGCACGTCAATTTTTCCCATGAACTGTCCATAACTCCTCAATTAACGTCTTCACCGTTTTCAGTTTCTGCCTTAAGCACTTAATTAATTTCACTAGGTGTTGATCGTCAATCAATTGCCATCGGTTTTCATGAACATCAACAAGCTCCTTGGCGTCACGCCGACTGTTAATACTTGTGCTTGTCACTAGGTCTTCTTCCCATGATCTCTATCAATAATTAAACCGACTAACTCCAAGCTCTATATTGGCATACATCCAGTAAAGAACTTGCCGATTTTGCGTGTCCACAGTAACCAATGTCCACGAGTGACCCCGTCGATGTCGACTCGAGCCTCGGTATGTAGTTGCCCTCCAATTGTATGAAGTCCTTTCGAGTCTAGCACCCGATGATGACCGTCGAATGGTCTTTTCACGATCCCAATCTGCGTCCCTGATGGTGGCCATCGATATTGCTATGGGGCTTCCATTAGATAGAGAACAAGATTGATGACCCACGAAGTAAGGATGCCTTAAGAAAATCCTCTCGTTCATTTGGCTTTCCATAGTAGTCTCACTCTTAACTTAGTATCCGCCGGACCATCCGGGCACAATTGCCGATGACAGACTCCAAGACGTATAATTACACCTTGGATGGTCATTCTGGAATAAGCCAATTTAACCAAAATTGGCAACAAAAATTTTCAAGCAGCAACTCAAGAGTACAGTCCTAGGGGTAATTGAGGACATCATCAAGGACGTAGACCCGGAGAAAGAGGGTACAACGACTAAGCCAAGATTGATGTCCAAACCGGGATGGTTGACCTGAAACTTGCAATCACACCAGCCACACCACACACGATTAGCACCACAAGAACTTCAGCAGAGAATTCCCATGTCAATTCGGCGGCGTATATCAGCAACAAGAGGACGCAGAAGCCGAGCATGTTGCTCATAAACACCCATCCATAGATCTGCATTGCCACAAACGCAAAACCGAAAACATGTTGACCACTTGTACTATTTAATAATCTGGTCTGAATCATATGACGATCCAGGGTCACTTGTCTAGAAAGATACTGAGTTACACACATTCTGCTTTGACGATGCGAAGAAGCATCAAGTAGTACTGTCCAATCTCACTCTACAATGAGAATTGAGGGGGTCATATCAACAGGCGAGCGAAATTGAGAAGGTACTTAGCTTTCTACACCTACAGCATAAAGAGATTCCTTGAATTTATAGCATCAGTTGGACAGATCTCAGAAAATGTTAAAGAAGCGGTTCGCGCCTTCTTATGTCTGTAGGCTTTGATTGCCGCAGCTCCTCTTGCGTTTGTGGCCAGAGGAACCAATATGAATGGGACGAAGAAAGACGGTATGCCTGCTGATTTCGAAAAGCTCTGCACGCTAGAGATGAGAGGTTCTGCAAGGACCGATACTACGATAACTCCGAGCACCAACAATGATATATAGACTTGACCCAAATCCACGATGACTTCTCGACATTTTCCGTTATCTTTGTCCACCAATTTTTCCGTTTCTTCCCAAGTTCTCTTGCGTAATCATGTCATACAACATCAGGCATGTGAAAAGAACAATGGTAGTATTTGGCATTGCGTGCCAAAAAGCCAAGTTTGAAATGGCCTTACTTGGTAGAAATCGTCGACTGGTGTTTGATTTAGGCGCTTGGCTCTTATCGCCTTCACCTGAAGTATCGAGCAAACTAGCCAATCCGGTAACTAATTTCTCCCCATTTATCTGGCAGTTTCCGTTCTGTCAAAGACCTCAATGAGCTTCAAAACTACTTCCTCCACGCCAAGAGATATGTCAGCAAACTTGATGCCCATCATTAGTTCCTTCATCAGCTCAAACTGTGATATCTTGTCGTCTCTATTGCGATCGGTCTGTTCGAATAATACGAAACTAAAATGCAGATAGTCATAATACACAAGAGGATAACTAACTAATTTGTCCTCTCAATAAGGTACTGCTAGGAGAAATTCGGAAAGTAATTAATAGAGCCTAAACTTCTAGCAGCAAGGTAGATTAGGTGTGCCATTTCTGTGCATAGGGTTTCAACGGACTTGGTACGTACATGCGCAAGAATTTCTTGGACTATTTTCTTTTTCAGTTTGTGTTCTTCCTTCTTCTTCGAAATAAAAGGTCGAAAGAACTGTAAAATACGTCTAAAGAGTTTAACTGCGCATTCATCATGGATGGTAATTTAACTTGCAGAATTCCATCCCCTCAATTGCAAAATTATCTGATGCAAGTCCTTAGAAGAGTTTTTCAAGTGAGTTCGCTTGTCCATCGCAATCTTTGCCACCTCGAGCCATTTCGTGAATCCAGCGACGAATTTGTCTTTTCTTATCGTTTGGTCACGAGCAAAACTACTCAGAAGGATTAAGGGGCAAATTGTTAAAATGTTTGATGCTAAATTGATAAATTATGAAAAGATTTAATATTAAATTGGCATGTTTAAAAATTTGGGACTATATTAGCCACTGCACAGCAGGTTTTTGGGCATTATTGACACAATTAAAAGTTTAAGACTAATTTGACCGAGCTCAAATTCTTACTTTAGGGTGTGTTCCATGACACTTCATAGACGAGAAATGCTCCATTAAGCTCAAACATCGCATTCTTGCCCCATCTAAATTAATGAGCAAAAACTTCAAGTGATTCGAGTTCGTCAAGATAAATTCCTTCCATGATCACCGGATTTGATTTTTAATCACCCAATTCGGTAAGGTTTCCTCTTCTTCTTTTTTTTCTTTTTCTTTTTCTTTTTTTCAGTTTGACCAGAATCAGACCATGTTGCACTAAACTTTCCCTCATGTGGCTTGTTAAATTCAAATCTTAATAACGGATAAAGATATGATTTTTATCTAAACGATATAGCCAAATGATGTATATTTTTGGGTAAGGCATAGCCAAATGATGTAGCTATTCAGTAAAATCAAATCTAACGATGATTTAGTTTAAGTGATCCGGTTATTTGATTTGGCAGAAATTATCTACCGACCACTAAAAAATAATGGATTAAACATTTTGAAATAAAAATTGAAATACAGCTACCTGCAAACGTGAAGCCTATTACCCGGAAAGGCCCTAATTTGATCATTAGCGAATGAAGGCACCCGCCGGCCAACCATAAATGTCGGCAACCAAGAAGTCGGCCCGCAACTAAGGACATCAGCGAGCCGACCTCGAATAGGTTGAGAAGTTCCAATTCCCATATTACCTCATATATTACGAGGCCGAGTGCTTAGACAGAGAGCAAGACCAAAGACCCGGCAAGTAAGGATGCTTCGAGAAAATCCACTCGCTATTTTGGCTTTCCGCAGTCTTGTCACTCTAACTTAAGTATCCAAGGCACCATCCTGGCACAACTGCAAACTTCGAACGTATTATTACACCTTCAATGATCAAATCCGGAATGCACTAATTTAACCAAAATTGGCAGCATACAATTCTGAAGCAGTATGTGTACAGTCCTAGGAATAATTCAGGACATCATCAAGAACATAGACCAAGAGAAGAGACAGAGGGTACAACAAGAAAGCCAGGATTGATGTCCAAACTGGGAAGGTTGACCTGAAACTAGCGATCAGACCCACCACACCACACACGATTAGCACCACAAGAACTTCAGCAGAGAATTCCCATGTCAAGTCACGGGCGTATATCAGCGACAAGAGGACGCATAAGCCGAGCATGTTGCTCATGAACACCTCTCCATAGATCTGCATTACCACAAACGCAAAACCGAAAAACATGTTAACAACTTGTCCTAATTAAGAAACTGGTCTGAATCAATGTAGCAGATACAAAGTTATGAACATTCTGTTTCGACGATGCGAAGAACCATCGAGTAGCAGTGTCCAATCTCACAGTATAATAAAAATTGAGTGGGCATTGAGAAGGTGCTAGCTTTCTACAACTACAGCATAAAGAATTTCCTTCAATTTATAGAATTAGTTGGACAGACCTCGGAAAATGTTAGAGAAGTGGTTCGCCCCTTCTTATGTCTGGCGGCTTTGATTGCCGTTGTAGCTCCCCTTGCGTTTGTGGCCAGAGGAACCAATATGAATGAGACGAAGAAAGCAGGTATGCCTGCTGATTTCGAAAAACTCTGCACGCTAGAGATGAGAGGTTCTGCAAGGACCGATACTATGATAACTCCGAGCAACAACAATGATATAGACTTGACCCAAATCCACAACGACTTCTCGACATCTCCTTTTCCAACCACCAATTTGTCGGTTTCTTCCCAAGTTCTCTGGCATAATAATCATGGCACAATATCAGACATGTGAAAAGAACTATGGTAGCATTTGACATTACATTTGAAAAAGCCAAGTTTGGAATGGCCTTACTTGGTGGAAATCATCTTCACTGGGGTCTGACTTTGGCGCTTGGCTCTTATTGCCTTCACCTGAAGTATCAAGCAAATTCGCCAATCCAGCAATGAATTCCTCCTCACTTATCAGGCGGTCTCTGCTTCTGTCAAAGACCTCAATGATCTTTAAAACTACTTCGTCCACATCAAAAGGTATTTCACCGAACTTGATCCCCATCAGTAGTTCCTTCAACTCAGATTGTGATATGTTGTTGTCTCCATTGCGATCAATCTGTTCAAATAATCTGAAACCAAAATGAAGATAGTCATAAATTCATAAGAGAAGAACTAACCAATTAGTTCTCTCAATAAGGTACCACCAGTAGCACATCGGAGAGCAATTAATAGAGCCTAACCTTCTAATAGCAGGAAGGTCAGGTGTGCCATTTTCTGTGAATAGAGTTTCGATGGACTTGGTATGTACACGCGCAAGAATTTCTGCGACTACTTGCTTTTTCAATTCGCGCTCTTCCTGCTTCTTCTGAAGAAACGGTTGAAAGAGCTGGAAAATAATTCTGAATAGTTTAATTGCACATTCATCATAGATGGTAATTTAACTTGCGGAACTAGTACCCTCAACTGCAAAATTACCTGATACAAGTCCTTAAAAGAGCTTTTCGAGTAAGGTCGCTTCTCCATCGCAATCTTTGCCTCCTCGAGCCATTTCGTGAATCCAGTGATGAATTCGTCTTTGTTTATGCCTTGGTCATCGTTAATGTCAAATTCCTTTATAACTTCATCTACCGCTTTATCTTTGTCGACATGCTCGTGTTTGAACTTGATTTCTAGCAACAGCTCTTTTAATTCCGATGGCGATATAGCATGGTCCCCATCATGATCGATTTCTTCAAATAGCCTGCAGTTTGCAAATCCTTTAGTACCAATTAGTACGACACCATCTTCCTCATATCAGGGGAAGTGACACATTAGAATGAAGACTAGCCTCCTAATAGCTCGTATGTTTGGTGCTCCATCCTCGGTGAGAAGTCTTTCTAGTGCTTGTCGTTGCAGATGTTGTATGATTCGAAGTATTAGCTGATCATGTTTCACATACTCGAGTCTTCTCTTCTGAATCCATGGCTCAAATATCTGCGACAAGTAGATATTTAAACTGCTCGAACACATTGGTCATTGCTTTCTTAACGATCCTTAATATAGTGGCATATGAACATAAAGCTCAACTTTGCGCCTTATCTCTATAAATCTAGCTTTTGAACACTAGGCTCAGTATCACCACTGAAGTTATGGAAGCCTCAAAGTTTATGATGTGTTAAAGGCTTCATGCTAGCTCAGCAATGTCCGAAAACATAAGGCATGAAAAGTTACCTGATAGAAGAAGTATAAGAGCAGCAACACAACTGAAACAGCGAGCGCACACAGGATCACAACGGTTGAGCTGAGTATATCGAGAAAATATTTGGGATTTGTATTATGATGAATGGTAATGCTGAGATTACCATGATCCTGGCAGTGTAGCTAGTCTCCGAATCAGTTATGATACCGGAGCCTGTGTTCCCGAATAAGAAAGGTTAATCAGATTCCACTCTAAGTTATAGATAACATCACCGATTTTTTTTTCTCTTTTGCTGTTCTGAGCTATTCCCGCAGCCATTAACGTATTAGCACAAAGCTATAAGTAAAGGTCATCCATTCTGAATATTAAGGATATCAGGATATATGAGGAACTTTAGGACAGTAAAAAAGTCTTGAAAGCGTATGAATCAAGTTATAGCATGTGCATATACATGAGAAGATGCTTGCAACAAGAAAGAGTGATCTCTGCCGCAGCAGTACTAGAAACAGAACAAAGTAAGACCTTTTATTGAAAATGTTCCTCTTAGTAGTCTGTAGTCCTTGATTCTTGAATATTCTCATAGTATGTACAGTACCTTATATCCAGGTACTTTCTACCAATGTACATTTTTACCAAATCTTGACATGATGAAGTCAAGGCTTGATAAAAATCTGGAAATATTACCTTTCAAGGAGGATAAGAACTTCCACGGAAATTTGCTTGAATTTGAAGAGTTGGGTTGCATTCCATCACAGAATTCTTTGCTACCAAGGAGGACGCAAGTTCCCCATAACAATGTCAGAAGCAGGATTGAGGATCCGGCTAGCAAGCCAACACCAGTCAAGACATATTCCTGCGCCACCTCGTCGCTATCTAGAAGTCCGACGCTGGAAAAAAGGCGGGAGAAATATTTAAAACGAAGAGAGATTCCCTCCCTCAGTTGAGGGTCTTAGGAGATGTAATTTGATGTCGCAGTTATAGTTCTCAGGAATTATCTCTTTAGTGAATCTGAATGATAAAACATCAGCTGTAGAAATGATTGGAGCGTGTGAACGGAGCTTATTAGGAGAGAGAGAGAGTTACTGCAATTGCATACTCGATTAAAAAAGGAAAATTCACAATTCACAAGTTTTGCGCATGTCTAACCATGATTTCACGTTACTCATAGTTTCAAGAGTATCATCAGTTATATTTTACAAGATGAATAAAAATTCAAATCTAAATAACGTGAATCTGATTTTCTAAATAGTGATTAGAAGATGATAAGCTTCCTGTTATGTGGTATGCAAGTTGCCAAGTGACATTTAAAACTGAATAAGCCAAGAGAAACCTCGAATTCTACCAAGAGTCAAGAGTCATACAAGGTGGCCCTGCCATGGCAGCTAGAAAGATTTAGTCATGTTTGGTGGCATAACGGCCCGCTCCAATGTCTCGCAGAGGGCATGTCGACTCAAAGCTAGTTTTTGATGATCAAGGAACTTGCATTGACGCAGAAATTGCGAACAAGCAGCAATTTTTCATTTGAATTCCATCTACACCATACTTGCATCTTGTTCCTTTCGGATTCCAACTCGAAAGTTCAATTTTATCGACACGTCTTCAAGTTAAAGTGAATTTTCAAGAATCATTAGCTCCCTGAGTCCATCTGTTGCTTCTTACTAAAGCAATTGCTTAAAGCACAAACTCAGCCATCTAAGAAGAAGAAGACGCCGAAGAACGGAATAGCAGAAAGATATCCAGAAAAAGATTATGGAGATGCATACCTAGAAGTATTAAGGCATCTGGTAGAGCACCAAGGACATGGAATGCACTGGCACCAAATATTCCAGGACCGAGCATCTTAAATATCTGCTTGCTCCCGGAAGCAACGTAGGACTCCCCGTGAAACAGCAGATACTCATAAACCAATATCAAGAACAGGTGACCTGCTATGCTGTACGAGCATGGCAAGAAACCATACATCTGCTCACAAACTTCAACCTCGTCGTCCAAAACATCGGCTGTTCCTTTGAGAAGAATCCAATTAGGAGGTCCATTATGTTGATCATGGCCAGGATGGACGCCGTCTGAAATTAGCCGCGAAGAATCACCCGGCACAGGCCGGCCATCGATTGTCGAGATGACTATAAGGATTGCAACAAGAGTGAAGGTGCCCTGGATGCCCATTATATGCAGAGTCATGCGTATGTTATGTGCAGATGAATTGAGAAGGAAGAGTCTGATCAAATTGAGGAGGGGAAGATCAGAGCGGTCTGTTTCAATCTTTGAAATAACTTGGCCAAAAGAAAATCTTCAGACAACACCAAAGTTGACATTCATGCAAGATTAATAGGTACACCAGCACGGAAGACTAATCAAGATTGCTACTTTTCTAATGGATTTGGAGCCGACGTGTTGCAGTTCGGTTAATACATTTATCAACTTGAGAAAAGAGTTTCTTGCAGTACTGGACTTATGAAATTTAGGTCGACTTGTCGGGCAATTAGCTGTTTTCTTCGTTTCTTTTCTGCTTTACATACTTTGTCGTCCTCTACATCAATAGTTTGCTCATGACGTTTCACTATTACATAAGCAGATCTTAGTTGAACTATCTCAATCTGTACGAAAAGACTACTATTTCCCATAATAAGGATTTGTCGACCCATATAATTATTAGAATACACGTGAGAGTTATGTTGGAGAAATCTCATATCGGAGAATTGATGCGAACTCCTTGCCGGTGATCTCCCAAGACGAAAGGTATCGGGCTTCTACTGCACACTCCTAACAGTAAAAGACTGAAGACCAGTGCTGATTGATGACTAACTGGGTCATAAATCAACAGCAAGGTTAACCTTCGTTCTGGATGAACTGCTGAATAGGAGTTCACGTTTGACAAAGCCTATTATGGTTTGGAACGACTTTCTCGGAAGCTGGGATAAGAGCTGCAGACCGGAGTTTCAAGGAATAATTCATGGTGTCTACCAGTATATCTTTGACCCCCCCCCCCCAAAAGAAAAAGAAATCCAATCCAGCACCTAAGAAAGCCGAATCGAACCGAATCGCATTGACCTTGAGGCCCCGTGAACTATTTTTCCAGTTGTCAAATTGATTGTCTCGAGTTTATATCCGCGTACGAAACCAATTTGAATTGGCTGTTGCAAATCAGAGTTGTGGATCTTTTGATGTTGAAGAATACACATGTGGCCTTGTCCAATATACTAGAAGAAGGTGTGCAGTAGCTTTCTCTTCTCAAAGCCACTCAAGTAAAGGAATTAAATATTCGGTGGGACCCAATCTTTCCAGAAGCACAAGGGAACGGTTTTTCGGTGGTTTTCCTTCAGTGCAGTGAACGAGCCGCACGTAAGAAGGAAGCCGTACAGAGTTGAAGCCGCACGGAGAACGGAGAAAAGAACGTGAAGGGCGTTCACAGTTCAACGATTTCTAGAACAAACAAGACAAGACTATTAATTTTCTATGTGAATTTTCTGAACGAGTTCTCTTGGAAAGATTTACTTTGAGCTTAATTTACGGGCGAAAAATACTCGAGTGCATGCGTGATTGTAGTCTTCGATTATCCGACTATAGTGAATTATATTGCTGGCTCTTCCCGTAGATGTAGGTGTCGACATTCAGACCAAACCACGTAAATATCTGGTGTCTTTTATTTTTCTCCTTTATTTCTTTGATATTTTTGCATTAACATATCTACAAGATCCATTAGTGTTATCCGTACGGACGCGGCCCGGACACCTCGATACAAAAAAAAAAAAGATCCATTAGTGTTTCCGTGTTATCTGAACAATGGCATTATAGCTTGGGATCAGAATTTTGGATTGTGATTTGGGGTTGTTGCTTGTCTAATTATTATGTGGATATTCTGTGATTGCAATTATATCTGGAGTGAAAGCAGAAATTGATAAGTTTAATGGGAGGAGCAATTTGGATTATGAAGCCTCAAGATGGAGACGTTATTGACAATTCAAGGTTCAGCAGAAGCATTAAAGGCAAGGCTAAGTTGCCCGAAATAATGACATATTGCTAAAAAGGATGTGTTAAGAGGAAAGTTACGAGTTTAATCCAATTGAATTTATCAGATGAAGTGTTGATAAAGGTAGATGAGGAAAAAGATACCGCAATGTTGTATGCAAAGCTTTAGGCAACTCTATGCAACGAATAGTTTGAACAATCACTTGTACACGTTGAAGAGAAAGTTTCAGTTTAGATATATTGAAGGTACATCTATTAAACCCATCTAGATAAATTAATAAACTCATGATGGATTTGAAGAACTTCGTTAATACTTTAGATGATGAAGAACAGAGCATGAAGTTGTTGGCCTCTTTACTAGAATGATGAGAGCACTGTACTGATTCATTATTGTAGGGGCGTGTTACGATTATTTCGAAAGAGGTAAAGTCTGCTTGTTTCTAAGGAGTGACAGGAAAGTTGTATGATGACAGTCTAGCGCAGAATGTAGTGCAAAGACTAGCGATTCGAATTAGAGATGAACAAAGAGAGTCTAGAGGTAACAGATGGAATAGCCATTCTAAATTGAGGTCCAATGTTCGGAACCGTCGATGTTACCACCGTAACGAGGTAGGACACTACAAAAGAGATTGTCCGAATTTCAAGGGTAAAGGACTAAGATGGAGTCTGCAGGTAATGTTAATATTGTTACCATAGCAGATAATAGTTCTAGTGATATTGATGTTGTCTTAACAGTCTCCATAAGTTCATTAGGTGATGATTGGATGCTTGACTTTGGATGTTCTTATCATGTGACTTCTCACAGACACTTATTTACTACCTATCAGTGCACGGAGCATGGTAAGGTACTTATGGGAAATGGTGCTGCTTGTGAAGTAATAGGGATCGAAACAGTCTAGTTTAAGATGCACAATGAGTAGTGCGACTATTGATAGGTGTGAGGTATGTACTAGAATTAAGAAGAACCTTATCTCATTAAGTGTTCTTGACAGGTTCGAATACCAGATTTCACTAAAGGTGGAGTTTTGAAGGTTTCTCAATGCGTTTTACTGTTATGCGAGGTAAAATAAACTGTGGGTTATATATCCTCAGGGAAGGATAGTGATTGGCACGCCTGTTAGATTCTTTGATACTTTAAGTTAGGATAAACACAGTTATGGCATATGAGACTTGGACAAATAAGTGAGAGGGAGATGATTATTATAAGTTAGAGGGGTCTATTGAGAGGTGATCGAATTGAGAAGCTAAATTTTTGTGATCAGTGTGACATGGGTAGTCAGCGAAGAGTGAAGTACAAAACAATAGTTCCCAAACCTCAAAGATTGTAGGTTGCATACACTAACTCCTTCTCATGTTCCATCCAAGGGAGGTGCTAGGTGTGTTTTGTCTTTTGTTGATGATGTTTCAAGAAAAGTCTGGATTGCCTTCTTAAGCACAAGAGCGAGTTGTTGACCAGTTCAAGTCATGGAAAGTGAAGATTGAAAACCAAATAGGAAGAAAGATCATATGCTTGAGAACTGATAAAAGGTGGAATTTGTTACGATGAGCTTGGTCAGTTTTGTACTGGGGAAGTATTGTGAGACACCAAATTATTACCGATCCACCACAACTAGAAGGAGTTATAGAATTGATGAACAGAATTATATTGGAGAGAGCTCGCTCTATCCTCTCCAATGCTGGATTAGATGAAGATTTCTTAGTGAAGCGGTTAATACGCTTATTGGTTATGAACAGATCACTATCACCAGAAATTGATTGAAAGTTCTCAGGAAATGTGGTCAGATAAGTCTACCGATTTACCGAACTAAAAGTGTTTGGCTGCCTTCCTTATACTCTGGGAGTAATGGTGCACTGGATGAGCAAGGAATTGCATATCCCTAGGTATCACATGGGTGAAGGGATACAGGCTGTCGTGCCATCGAGAAAGATCGCCCGATTTTATGTACAGTAGAGATATGACCTTTGATGAATCTACTTTGTTTCAGAAGAGGAGCGAGAGATTATTGTGGAGAAAGATCTGGACAGTGGTCAGAAACAAGTGAAGCTTCAGTAGAGCCTAGAGATGTTAAAGAGTGTAACAGATATGATGGTGAATGCAAATTCGCCAAATTCCATAGCAGTTGATAGTTGTTTCGAGATTATAGATATTGAAGCTTTGACATGGTCAACGGAGGTGGATGAGATAAAGTGATAGTTGTATGCAGATATTAAAATAGATAATTTGGGTGCAGTAGAGACTGCTTCAAGTATAGAGATGAAGAGAGAGACAACTGGAATGTTGCGATTGACTCAGCAGAGTTATACTAGGAAGCATCAGGGCACTTCAATATATAGTCCAGAAATTCTGTAAGTACCCCACTTGATGCATAGTATAAATTGTCTAGCATGTCACCGTATACTTGGATGGAGGTGGAGCAACTGTCTCATGTTTTCACATGCTAGTACTATTGGTTTTCTGAATTATGCCATGGATAGTACTAGACTTGATCTATTACATGCAGTTAGAAAAAATGTATATGATAATTTGGGTATACATTGTGATACTATGAAATGGATTCTCCTGATTTGGTTAGGGACGATAGACGTTGAATATATTTTGGGGATGTAGTTCAGGTAGTGTGTAGTAACTAGGTTTGTAAATCTGGGTCACATGGAAACCCAAAAGATGGTCAATGGTTGAACAATTATGCCTTTACTTTGTTAATTCTGCTATGAGTTGGAAAGTGCGGTTGGGAGACACTCTGACCTCGTTGACGACTAAGGTTGGAAACATGGTAACAATAGAAAAGTTGAAGAGGCGGTGTGGTCTAATGAAGTGGTTAGTAATGTTGACGTGGGACATTCGATTGATATAATGTTCGATAGAAATCAGAATTGTCACTTGAGAATCAAGTTCATGGTGATTGGAATTTTTGTGTCAAATATAGTATGTCAAGAGGGGACATAACCGAGAAGGAGTTTCTTGCAGTGGAGAATCTGTAGACATATAGACCGACTTCATATCTTTAGACAAGTTCAAGCTCTGGTTGAGCTCGATAGACGTCTATGGAGAGTGAGACATCTGCAGGGCGTTGGAAGAGCAGCATAGATATTGAGTATTATGCATAGCTTTAAATGTCGAGTCAGAGATGGAGATTGTTAATTAATTATTCGAGTTTAAATCCGCGTACGAAATCAATTGAATTGGCTGATGCAAATCAGAATTATAATTCGGATCTTTTGACATTGAAGAATATGTTGCGTGCCTATCTAATATACTTAAGAAGGTGTGCAGTAGCTTTCTTTTATCAAAGCCTCTCAAGGAAAGGAATTAAATATTCGGTGGTTCCCAATCTGAATATTTGGTGGATTATAGCTTTCCAGAGGAGTGTACGAGCCGCACGTAAGAAGGAAGCCGTACAGAGCGCTTCTTGAAGCCGCAGAGAACGAAGAAAGAACTTGAACGGCATTCTTGGTTCAACGATTTCTAGAGCAAGCAAGAAGAGTATCAACTTTCCCTATAGGATTTGTGAGGGAATTCTCTGTGAGAGAATGGATTTGCTTTGAGCTTAATTTAAGTGCGAAAAATGCTCGAGTACATGTTCGAATCGTAACTCCGATTCTCCAACTATATTAGATTATATTGCTGATTTTCTCGTGGATGTAGATATCGACATTCGAATCAAATCACATAAATATATGGTGTTCTTTATCGTTCATCGTTTATTTCTTTGATATTTTCGCATTGACAAGATCATTAGCATTTCCGCATTATATCTCAACATCTAGCTTCAATATAAAAATCGATACTTAGATCAAAGATTGAAGAAATGTTCAAGATTAAGCTCAAGAACGGGACAGGATCGGCTGAACTCCCAAAAGAGTATGTCATGAAGATAGTATGATTCGCAGTTGTTATGATGATTTACTAGTGATAAGAAAACCGATCGAGTATCCAAATGTTTTCATGTAAAAATGTTGGTCTTTGAATCGCATCGATTGTCCAAGTTCTCATCACCTGATTGACCGCCAAGAATGTGATCTCCTTGTAGTCTCAGAATGTTGCATTCGGCAATTTTATTATGGTTTCTCATATTATATTAATGGCATTATCAAAGACCAAGTGGATATGTCATAAATTCGTGAACGTTAATAGTTTTGAAGGTGGGTCGTTGTTTTTCGACTTACCAATGAGATAAGTCGATTTTATTGATAAAATTTTAAAAAATGACCGACCTTTTCTACTATAGGATCTCTTCCTATTATGTTTTTTTCTTTT
>JAGVVM010007436.1:0-18877 GCA_019149425.1 Psidium friedrichsthalianum
CCCCCTATTTGTGACTAGAAAGGCACCCGCCACCACTCACAGGTGGAACCCCACCGTAGTCAACCTGGAGCTCCTTCGGTGTACCGTGAATCATGGGTTTCTCTCGGGCGAGTTAAACGCTTCTCTGTGGATGCAGATAAGTTTACTTGTGTTTCTGTAATGTTTGTGGATGGATTTTATTGCTTGCATAGTGTGGAACTGTGATTTGAGATTGATGTTGCATAGCTCTCGGTCGAGGCTGGAATAGGGCGTTCTAGGCGGTTTCGTGACTCAAAATCCATGGTTTCGCTGGCTAGAGTGATGTAGGCTACATTCGGAGCAAAGATTGGGGATATTCTGGCGTGAGATTTAGGTCATTTCGCGGTCTCCAGGCGAACTTCCGATGGCCGCCGGCGACCCAGACCTGCTCCGGTCGTCTCCCTCGGAGAACGTGTTGGACTGGTCAAACCTCCAGGTGGGTGACGTGGCACCACGTTTTTTTTTTTTTTTTGCCGCCACGTCAGCGGGGGCGGTTATATAACGAGTAAACTTTGTAACCAAAATGACCAACGTTTTGGAAGGACGCCATGTGTCTTGAATCCTAAACATTCAGGATTAAAAAATTGGAAATCTGAGTCTTATAAGGCATTTAGAAAATAAAAAAATAACGACGGCTCAGATTAGTGTTAAAAGTTGATCTGGGCCGAGGATTAGTTCGGGAAGATGAACGATCGATCGACGCCACGTGGAGGATTCGGGGGCCATAAGGATCAGAGAAACGGCGGGATGAAAACAAAAAAATACAGAATAACAACCCAAAAAAATCCAAAAAATTCAAAAAATTTTTTTACCTAAACTACGTCGTTTTATGTCAATTAGGTTAAAGGGATTCGGGCCGAAAAGCGTTTTAGTTGGGACGGGTCCATTTGACCCGGTCCGTATAAAACAAATAATAAAAAAATAAATAAAAAGATAATAAAAAAATACGGGAAATTAGATAAAATTTAAAAAAAACTAGAAAATCATTAAAAATTAAAAACTGGTGTTTAACATTAGGGTTTACGTCTGGGCCTTCGGGCCGGGTCTCGGACGGGCCGGTTCGGACCGAACCCGGTCCGGAATAATTAAAAAAATTTAATTAAAATAACTACATACTAAAAAAAATAAATAAAAAATCCCGAAAAATAATTAAAGATTTCTAAGAGGATAGATAATAATAAATAATAATAAAAATTTTTTTAGAACATGTTAAAAAGTAAACAAGAAAATTCAAAAAAATAAAATAAATAAAAAATAAAACAAAATAAAAAATAAAATAGATAAAGTAATGAGAAGGAAAAATAAGAACCGAAAAGAAAATAAATAATAAAAGATAGAAGAAAAATAGATGAAAAAATAAATAAAAATTCAACAATAAGGTTTTAAAAGAAAATAAAATAAAATTAAAATGATAATGACAAAAAAATAATAATAAAAAACAATTAAAATGAATAAAAAAAATATTTAAATAAAATAATAAAAAAAATCATAAAACTCATAAAAACTTGAAAAAAAATTGAAAAAATTGTTAGAAAATATAAAAAAAATGTTTGGGAAAATAGGACAAATTTTAGATAATCCAAAATAAAAAATTCCCCCAGAAAATACAGAAAATATTCCAAAAAATAGGAACCAATCTTAGAAAGTCTTAGAAAGTTCTAAAAAAATTCAGAAAATCTTAACAAATCAGAAAAATTCCTCAAAAAATTGTGGAAAATTGGAAAAACCACCATTCAACTGGTTTGTTTGTACCTATTTTCACATTCTTGATTCCCGAGCCTTCCAAAATGACCATTTTGCCCCTCTGGTCAATGTGGCACCGAATCTTCCAAATCATCCCAAATCATCCTTGAACCCATTTGACATGTTTATAGGACTTCCCCAAGACCCCCCCTTTTTGCTAGTATTGACTGATTTTGATGTGATTCTCCGGATTGATTATTGATTGCCCAATTTATTTCTATGATTGTGAGTTGGATAGAAGATATCTCCTTTGCATGAACCTTTAGACTTTCAGAGCCTACATTACCCAATTCTCGCATGGCACGAACTCCTTAGAATATGGAAAATATTCAACATAGGTACTGAAAGGGCGATCGATAGAAATATCGGCGTTAACTAAGTCCCGAATCCAAATCTCTGGTTTTTCGCAGAAGAAGAAGAATCGAACGATTTCTCCCAAATCGCTCGATAGGGTTTTCGACATACCTCAATAAATGATCGGTGGCGACTACGAGGACAACAATGCACACTTGATCATTGTCACCCGACCACACTAAGGTCGACATCGATTAAATCTTTCCTGACGCGATTTGGTATGGCTTGGGAGGGCCCGAGCTAAGCCCAGACTTTTCAAAACGGGCCTAGCAATCCATTAACTCCTCGAGACCCCCGTAAGGAAAAATCTCGGGAGGGTCGCGACATTATGGTCATGACACAACGCTTGCTGACAAGGCAATCAAGATATTTTTTCTTGGTAGGTCTCCACTTATTATTAGGTAGGTCTTGACCTAGAATGATATCCTAAAACCAACTTTAGAATTCCACTCCGACTAAATTGTAATTCCCAATCAATTTTTGTCAAACCCACCGCCATGCCATAATCTATCATTTCCATGTAATTCCATAGCTTAACACTTTGAAATTGGACCTTGCAATTCAAATTTCACATAACTTCGAATTTGTGCCCTAACTGAGAAATTACTTTGATTAGATAAACAAAGGGAAATTACAAATAGAGTTTTAAACTTTTTGTAATTGTGCTAATTCAGTCTACCCGATCAATTTTGGCCAGCGGATGTTGACGTGAAACGTTAGTTGGTGACATAATATTTTAAAATATTTTAAATATTTTTGAAATTTTCTATAATTTTTTATTTTTATTTTATTTCTTTCTCTCTTCTTCTCTAGTTGGTGGCCGTACCCTAGCAACTAGCCAAAGGCGACGGCCAGCAAGGTCAACCTCGCTGGCCTTAGGTGAAGCTTGCCCTCGCCGACCACTAGTGAGGCCGAGCCTTACCAAGGCTTGACCTAATTGGCTAGAAGAAGAAGAGAGAAGAAAAATTAAAAAATAAAAAAAATAAAAAATGTTATCAGATGGGTAGTGTCGTGCCGACAGGTAAACATTGGTTGAATAGATTGAATTGACACAATTGCAATAATTTTAGGATTTTTTGGTAATTTTCCCAATGAATAAAGGACTTAAATCCTTATTGGATGTTACGAAACGAAGTTAACTTAGCTTGGCGAGACCTCCTGGCGTGTACCCCTTCCCTGTTTCCTTTCATTTTCTCTTCTTCTTACCCTTTCTGTTCGTGCATATTCTTTTCCCTTTTAATGCAGCCGAACGTCCCATTTTCTTCATTTTATTGTATAGTCACTTTTTCTTAGCTACCATGTCAAAAAGAAAACGCCAATATTACAATTGTAATATTGTAATTTCCCTTCCTAAAAGAAATTGCAATTTCCCTTCCTAAAAGAAATTTATCCTTGAAATTTGAACTTATCTCAACTTTCAAATAAATGCGTCTTGTCTCCTTCTCTAGTTCACAAGGGGCCTTCCTCTCAGGGTAAATCTGCCATTGGATATTCACAAATGGAATAGTCTGGCGTTGTAACACTTGATCCTTCTTATTAATAACATGTTTGCTTCCTCACCTGTTAGGTTGCTCAAGGATTAGAATGAAGTTTAGAGAAGACTAAGCTGCAGTTTAGGCATTGTATTGAGTTGGCAATGGTGAAATATTTGAGGTTCAAGTATATTAGAAAAAATTTGTGGATGACTGGGCTGGGAAGACCTATGCTTGTACGTAATTGGATATTTCTGGAATACCATGTATACATGCCATAGGTTGCATTAAGTTCATGAAGTTAGAGATAAAATATTATGTTAATGATTCCTTCAGAAAGATACTTATAAGAGATGTAATCAATTTCCCTTCCGAGCCATGAATGGACAAAATATGTGGTTCAAAGTCAATATTGAGCCAATCAAGCCCCAACTTATAGAAGGAAAAGGAAAGAGGAAAAAATGACGTCATGACAAGAATGAGCAAAGCAATGATGGTAAGAAATTAATGAAGTTGGACTTGAAATGCGATGTTCAAATTGCCTTAAGTATGGACATAACAAGAAAACATGCAAGAATTCTACAGCACCTAAGCCACCAAAGTAGCTTTATTTGACAAATTTGTAGATTTTAAACATAACTTTTGGGGGCTATGAGACTTTAACGTTGGTGTTTTCTCGTGTTTATTCACATGTAGGCAAAAAGAGGAAGACCAAAGAAGGCTACCAGTGCATATGATAGTGTCATGAACTGAGAGTTGATCAACTGATTCACGATCCGTGCGGCCTTAGGATATAATCCCAAGTCAGCCTTTCACGATCACTCACACTTGTTTGAGGGTCGGGTTGTGAGAACTGAATCGAAACACACGAGATTGCACAAGAGAGTGGAGAGAATTCTGATTGTATTATGATGGCTTCTTTTGCCTCCTTACAAGTGTTGGGGGTCTTCCCCTTATATACAACTCAAGAGAGTTTCATCCCGGGTGGGTCAGGGTAGTCAATCATCACCCGACCAGACACATTCAATGCTAGACACATTTACTACCCGACCATGCATTAATGAGCCGACACATTTAGAGCAGACACAATCAATACCCGGAAATTAATGAAAGTTGGATTTGAAATGCGATGTTCAAATTGCCTTAAGTATGGACATGACAAGAAAACATGCAAGAATTCTACAGCACCTAGGCCACCAAAGTAAGCTTTATTTGACAAATTTGTAGATTTTAAAAACAAATTTTTGGGGGCTATAATGACTTTAACGATGGTGTTTCTTGTGTTTATTCACATGTAGGCAAAAAGAGGAAGGCCAAAGAAGGCTACCAGTGCATATGATAGTGTACAGGCCTGTAGACCCTCTAATAGGGACATTGCTATAATCAAGAAGGAGAGAGCACATGTTAGTGTTTTTTTTAAGGGGGAAGGTACTAAAAAGTCTTAAACCTATTGCATTAATGCTAATTTTATTATAAACCTTTTGTATTTATATCAATTGAGTCGAACTGTTCAATTTTGGCCAAAAAAAGTAAATGTGGATGCTAGCCGTCCTACATGGCGCAACCGACGTTGTCGTGGACAATTTTAAAAATACTTTAACAATATGTTGAATTTCTTATATTCTTTTATGGTTTTCTACTTTTTTTTTTTCCCTTTTCTTCTCATTTCTTTTTTTCTTTATGGGGGGATGAGGGCTGGTAAGGGTTGCTGACACTAGGCAAGGGTGTCATGGCCTTCACCCAAATCTAGCAAGTGCCGTGATGCCCTTGTTGTGGCCGGTGAGGCTGGGCAAGGGTCACCACGCCCTCGCTGGCCACAGCGAGGGCCATGACGTCCTTGCCATATCTGGGCCAAGCAATGGTGTTGCGGCTCTGGTGTAGGGCCAACGAGGGCCGTGACACCCTTACCCTCGCTCAATGTCGATGTGGGTTGTCAACATCAATCCAAAAAAATAATAATAATAAAGAGAAGAAAAGAAAAAAATCTTAAAAAAATATTGATGATTCAAAATGCTATCATAATATTATTAAAAATATTGATTTTAGCGTCGGCCTCGCCAAGTAGGACGATTGGCCACGTCAGCTATTTCTATCCAAAATTGACCAGATGAACTCAATTAGCACAAATGCAAAAATTTTATGATTAAATTGATTCAATTGAAAGGTTTATGACTAAATTAATACAAACGCAATAGATTTAAGACTTT
This sequence comes from Psidium friedrichsthalianum, assembly GCA_019149425.1. Taxonomy (NCBI): domain Eukaryota; kingdom Viridiplantae; phylum Streptophyta; class Magnoliopsida; order Myrtales; family Myrtaceae; genus Psidium; species Psidium friedrichsthalianum. Next base: position 5,795 of record JAGVVM010007436.1, read on the forward strand.
TTTGGTACTCCCCCCTCTCTTTAGCCACATTTTATTTTCATAACACTTATGCATATCGTGATTAATGTTTTATGCCTATTTTGTGTCTTCAGGCTTGACAAGGATATGGACTTTTCATATTTGAAACTGGAAAGTCATATCTAAAGGTAATATCTATGTCTAATGTTTTATATGTACATTGAAAAGAAAAACAAGTTTATGCGTCAGAACCTTTTTTTTATTTAGTGCAGATGCAGGGTAGTGGTAGTGGTAGTGGTAGTGGTAGTGATAAGAGTTATTGACATCTGAGGTCCATCCTTTTCCAACAAACAAACAAGAGCAAAGAATTTTTAACTTTCACCAAGCCAATCTTCAATTGATATTTCATAACCTCAATGCACTAAAGAATCTGGTATCGGTGGTGGATTGTGAAATAGTGGGCCATAAAATGCTAGTGGATGTTCAATGCCTGGTGTTGGATGAATTTTTTTTTAATTTTTTATGGCAGACTGAAAAATATTAGTTTTTATATTTTCATAGGTGGATTTCGCCGTGTACTGTGTCTGGTTGGGGTTTTGGTAATGTAGCTTTGTACGTGAGATGTTTTGGCTATGTAATATGTGCTGAGTCGCGCACTCGATGTTGGGATGTCTCTCTTTTCCAGCACCCAATGTGGATCGGTTATCTAATCCTATTTAGTCGATGTTTGCCTTCTTTTGGGTTGTGCCTGCTGTGGTGCTGGGATTGGTTGAAGGTTCCGGGGTGGACCAATATTTGTAGTTTCAGCAGGTCTTGTCAGGAAAGTTATGGAGATGCAAAAGTCTGATCTCATGCAATCTGGTGTGCTGAGTTGTGTGTCAATTGTGCAACCTTCAACTCTTCGGCTCGATCAGTCGAGACCTCACTTGAATTAGCTATTTCCCCCGACATCACATGTAGCTTTGGAGTCCAATATTTAGTCGGCTTGCCGATCTTCAATTAGAGCTCGACGAAGGGCGATTACTTTAATTTCTCTGATCTCGATCGCTTCCTCACCGAGTGACCGAGCGTGAGCCTTTGCGAGAGTGCGAGATAGGAAGAGATCGAGCGCTTTGGAGTCCACTAATTAGTCAGCTCACCGTTCTTCCATCTGAGCTCGACGAAGAACGATTTCTTCAATTTCATTAGTCTTAGTTGGTTCCTCACCAAGTGGTCGAGCACGAGCCTATGTGAGAGTGCAAGATAGGAAGATATCGAGGGCTTCGGAGTCCACTACTCAATTGATTCATGGAGGAATTCCTCCTGTCCGTGATCGATTCCTTCGAGCAAAACGAGTCAAGATGCTAATGCAGGGAGAGGGGCTGACGCGCAAAGGACGGAGAAGCTCGCTAGCTCTGGCTTCGTGTCATCGAGAGCGAACCTGATATGGAGGGAGCAACCGAGCGTTCTCTCTCTCTTTGAGTGCTAATTGAATAAGTAACAAAACAAGCCCTTATTGCTTCTAATTTCCCCCAATCTTTAGAGCAAGTAACTTCAATGGTATTGCGGAGTTAGTGAACTTGCATTTACTGCTGATGTGGAATTACCACAGGCGCGCATACAACACTTCTGGAATAGAAATTTGTTTGGTTATGCAACTCATTTTTCTATTTCTAAAGCACTTTTTTTTTTGCACCATAACTAGTTTTGAAGCCATTTAAAGAAGTAAAAATAATTTATTTCTATTTAGAAGTAGGAAAATCCAAATCTACTCAGAAGCAGAAGTAGAAAAATCAACTTCTGGCCAGAAGTTGATTTTTAGATCAGAAGTGTTGCCATGCGCGTCCTCAATGGTGATTTTTGGATGGAGGGTTAATGAGGGCATATTTAGACAAAAGTTGAGAGTTTTTTTAAGATAGAGAAATTTGGGGCAGATTTGAATTAAACCTAAAGTTTGGGTTTTTTAAAAAAAGAATTAGACCTATTACTTTAGCATTCAAATGGACTAAAATTTGGAGTGAAAGAAGGCCCTAATAAAGCACCTAAAAGGTTTCGTCGTGCCGAGATAGATTACTGCAATTTGCACTCACACGCACTCGAGAATTTACACAAAGACCGGATTTTTTTGGGGGGAAAAGTGTCAAAAAATCCTAAATCTATTGCATTGGTGTCAATTCAGTTTTAAATATTTTATTGACACCAATTTAGTCCTAAACCTTTTACATCTGTGCCAATTGAGTCCATCCAGTCAATTTTGACCTAAAATCAATGACATGGATGTTGGCTGTTTGACATGGCACCGAAGCTGATGTGGCATTTTTAAATATTTTTAAATATTTTTTTTGAATTTTTTAAATATTTTGTTTGAATTTTGACCAAAAAATAGTTATTTTTATAATTTTTTGCTTTTTTCCATTTTCTTCTTCTTCGTTTGTTCTTTCCCTCTTCTGTAAATTTGCAGGTGGCCGATGTTGGTGTTTGTTTGTAAAATAAACAAATAAAGCATTTTCCTTGTCCCATATAGGAGGGACGAGAGACTGCAAGATACTTTAAATATGAGAAGCTATTGTAGTCTTTCAAATGGAGAAATGGACGAGTGGGTTAGACCTCACCATACCCACATGCGGTTATGCGATTATTAGGCGTGCTTAGCACTTAATCAATAAATTTTTTATTTCAAAATTAATTATTCTATAATTTTATTTCATTATTTTTAATTATGACTATTCGGACATGATCGGTTGTGTTCGAATAGCAATTATCACATACAAACGGTCATGTCCGAATTGCAATTTTTCAGTCATGTCCGGTTCTATTTATATTATACAATGGATAGTTTTGTTCATCTTTAGTAATTACTTTTATTTTTCGTTTTCCTTCAAAAGAGAGACAACCATCTTTCATTGTTTCGCAAAAAGTTTTAGGAGATTTACTGAAATTGCTATCTAGTATTCTCACTGTGACTTTGTTGTATCATAAAGGAAATTTACCGAAAACCTAAAGCAATTTCGTAGGGGCAAATTGATCCTAAAAGAGAATGATTACATGCTTTAAAGTTCGATTGCATTATTGCTCAATTTCCTTTGATATTTTCCCAACAAAGGGCTACCGACTAGCTGTAGGCCGCACGCCGGAGGGCTAGCCTCGCTGGGCAGTGCCTACACGAGGCAAGCACAAAGCGAGAAAAAAGCATTGGCTTGGGAGTCATCTCCTCCAGAGGTCGATAGATTTTAGATCCTTCTTTGATGATAAGGAAGCACTAGCCTGGGCGAAGGTGATGCCCGATGAGGCCTCACCTCCTCCAGGCTAGATCTGGTGACGCCGATCCATGGGACCTCCATTGCCGCCTTCGACGCCAATTCACAACTGTTACGAATGGTGAAAGACAGAATGGAGGGAGACAATGATCACTCAAGTGGTGAGGGGCAATGTTTAATGATGGCTGGAGGCATGATGGTGAGGCATTGCTGCTGCCTCTACCGGGCGAGGATGGCTTTGGTCGGACAAAGATAGCCTCGTTGGGCCTCGTCCTCACCCAGGTGAGGCCAGCCGCCATGGCTTGTGGCTGACTGGTGGCCAGTCACGTGCAAATATGTAGAAGAGGGAAAGAACAAACGAAGAAGAATGAAAGGAAAAAAGAAAAAAAGGAAAAAAATTATAAAAATTATTCAAAAATTCAGAAAACATATTAAAAAAATACTTAAAAGTTTCACATCAGCTTTGGCCACGTCACATGAGACGGCCGGAGTCCACGTCATCAATTTCCAATCAAAATTGACCGGATGGACTCAATTCAAATAAAAGCAAAAGGTTGAGGACTAAATTAGCATCAATAAAAAGTTCAAGATTGAGTTGGTACCGATGTAATTGGTTTAGGATTTTTTTTTAAACACTTTTCCCGACTTTTGGAGACAATTCACGCAAAGAATGTCTCTGGAAACAATGCTCTGATGCACAAAACCTTAAACGTATTACAGCAAAATAATAATTTCTGGGGGAGTAAAAACAGTGATTTGGTGAATACCATGTTCATAAACATTTAGCAGGGGAATAATTGATTTACATAGTGGTACTTAGACGATATTACGAGATAACTACGACGATACGTTGAATTGATTAGCGGGTCTGACCGTAGATAATTAAGATCTTGCTGATTGAATGTATGCTTTGATTCCTATCTTTCGGATCAGGATCCGGAAATAATCTGAATCATCTCAGTGCTGGTATGGAAATATTCACAGCAATACTACTGATTGACAGCGTGAATCGCGACAGAAATGGCAGCTTCACAGCGCATTCACCATGCCCAGGCCGCGACATCTGCTCCGACCACGCAAATGTCGTTCTCCAGAAAGCCCGTGAACAGTAAGTTGGCGTGCGAAATGCATCTCGCCCACCCGGACTCCTGGCTCGAGGCGCTGAACCAGCGATTAGCTGCATGAGAGAGCGAGAGAGAGAGTGCATTTCCAATGTCAATAACGAGAATTCAATCGCTCGTATCCTGTTTTCTTACAAGAAATGGTTGCCTTTTCCGATGACATAATTTCCTTCAAGCCAATCCTTGATGTGCAGCGAGAGAGCCTGCAAATACTTTACTACCAGGAGGAAGGATGTCCGCGTCGACAGAAACTAGATACAGTTAGACGAAACCTCTGAACCTGCTTCCCTTCCCGTCCTGATAGATCCGTATTTTCCTAAATGAATGACACACACACACCGAGCATCCGATCCATCAATGTATTCTGGTTTTCTGAACTTCACAATGTTAAGAGTGATTCACAATCTTAAATGCCCAATTCCCGGAAGGTCAGATGGCACTGAACTTGGTTAGGATTTTTTTTTTTTTTTATGTCTCGTAAGTGAAAGTTTTGGACCGTGTTTCCACCATCTCCGGCAGGAAAGACATGCCTCTTTTGTTGGGTTACAAATGTTGTAATGTCCATGTTTTTAACCTTCCCATTAGAAGACTAGAAGAACAGACTTTATCGGAAAAATATGACCCAAAATACATTAGTCAAGAAAGTTCATTGTTCTCCATGATCAGAATAGCGGCATTTCAGAAGCCAAGTGAGCAGCGGAGATCAACGTGCAATTTTTAGCCGGATGCCTTTCTGAGGAACGTCGAGAGCGGTACCATTTATGGTTTCCCGCAACGAACACTTCTGAGTCGTAGAATTCCTTGTCCAATTTCGAGATGTTGTCGACCGTCCACTCGAGCTTCTGACTGATTGCTTCCCTTATCGTCAGCAGGTTCTCTCCTTGGCCGGTGCTCTTTTCCCTCGTCATGAAAACTTCTGCGCCAAACACACAAGTATCGTCCATGAGATATCCACTCCGCGCGTCGTTAAATGTCTTCAGAGGAATGAATCGGTCGAAGCCGCATTCGGGCCTCATCCCGTGAAAGTGCCATTCCTTTCTCACGGCATCTGCGGGAAGGACAAGAATTGAATCAACTAACCAATTCTCATTGCTTATCTACCGCGAACATTCATTGCATAATTGTTTATGCCCATTGAGAGTACACTTACATGGACACTCTCAAACTCAAATAGATGATGAAGTGATGAGATAATATCTGCTTTGAAGCTATACCTTGGATTACCAAGTAGCTGTGTCACGCCCCGAACCTCCACGAGCGCGCGACATCTACGCAACGACGGTCGATACATGCGACGTCCCAGGACTGTCGCCGACCTTGAAACCTTAATATCCGAATTTTGCGCTAGCGGAAGCGATACCTTACCCCTGACAACAAATGAGCAAGGACTAGCCAACCATAACACCTCATTTATTACATAATCTTGGCTCCATGTTACATTTGAATATCAGCGTTACAAATATTAACAACAACAAACAACTCAGGGCGACCACATCCATCAACAATCATCGATTCACCATCAACAGTTCTTGCCAACTGGGTACTCCACCACCTGGATATCAAATCTTGCGGTATCCCTGCCATGTTTATATTCTAGGGTCTGAAAAATAAGGGCAATCACCTATGAGAACAAATCTCAGCAAGCTAACCTCTAAATCCCTTCTCAAAATACCACACAAACCCTCAGACCCAACTCCACGCCTCATCCAGGCATTCAAATCACAGAATCAAAATTCTCAAATATTATTTTGAATACAAACACGGGCCCCAAATATTTGGAATAGTAATATAAATATTGCTCGGGCCCTATTTTGCATAAAATGCTTTAAAAACCCATTTTTCGGTACTCGATCCACACGGGACCCACAAAACATGTCATTTTCGAACCAAAATTTAATGGACAGCACGTGAACAGTGTTCGTGGGACGTGAACAGTAAAATAGGGCACTATTTGGCCCGTTTTCGCATAAATGGCCCAAAAATGCATTTTTCGGTACCCGAACCTCGCGGGACCCACACCAACCACCTCAAACAGCTTATTCAAACACGGATAGCATCCTTTCACCAATCCACAGCATATTCACAGCCCATAGAATATAATTTGCACAAATACGCCAATTCCGGCTATTTTTCCTAAACCGATTTACCTCGAATCGGACCCTAGAGCTAGTCCATGGCATGTACAATATTCCAATCGAGAAATAGAGGTTTAACTTACCTAAACGAAGTCAGAACAGGGCTGAGGATGCGGCGATGACCGGCGGTAACGACGACAACGGCGGATTCTGGCGGATTAAGTTCGAACCCGGGCTGTTCAAGGCTGAACGAGTTGGTTCACAAGCTGGAAATCAATGTTTTCACATGGAAATGAGCTCTAGGGGTCGCTGGGGTCAACATATATTAATATGAACCCTATATGAAATTCGGGTAACAAAAGACTGGTTCGTCGACCGAAATGTCAAAGCAGATTTGAAAGGTCAAACGACCTCCGATCGAAGTGATTCAAGTTGGAATAGAACCACAAGACATTGAACTACAACATACCCGAAAATCGCGACGATCCAACAGTCGGATTTCCGTCGGCATCCAGTTGAAGTCGGCAGCAGAAATCTGGAACCCAGCAGAGAGAGAGAGAAAAATCCGAGATTAAGAGAGAGAGAGAGAGAGAGAGAGAGAGGAGAGAGATTTTTCTGGAAATAATGGAGGAGAGAGAGTGGTTTGATAATAAATATCCTAGAGATAATAATTGAAAATCACTATTCACTGAAAGCGACATAAGGCTGAACGAATTGACTGATTTTTGGACTACCAGTGAAATTTGGACTGATAAAACTTGGGCCTCAATTATTTTCAGTCAAAGCTGGTCAAATTGGTCAAAAAGATGACCGACGAGACATTTCTCGAAATTCGTGAAATTTCAGGACCGAAAGGGCTCAATCGGTGCTGATTTGGCTCAATCGCGATTGGAAAATAACTCCGGATTTCGTCGTAAAATTTTTCTAGCCTCTCTAAAAATATTCTTACCCTCATGCCATGGATTCTAGTACAAGACGGGAGCGAGATGGCAATTTTCAATTTTGCCCTTTCTTTAGACACTTTGAAGTCAAACTACCAATTTCAGCCTTTCAAGGCGATGTCCAAGTTTTGTCTCTTAATCCTCAAAATCTAATAATATTTCAACTTATAAACGTCCGAAATTCGGGATGTTACAAGCTGTCTTTGTCCTGGTCGCGCCAGAAGGAATCTAACTGAAGCATGAACTTCCAGCCTGAGGGGAGTGAGCTTGTCTCAGCCATCGACAGGTAAGCGAGACATGCCTTTCACATTCTTGCTCTTGTTCCCATTTGGGGAAAGAAGCAGCTTCCCTTGAAAAATATAGAAAGAAGAAGAATCATGTTCCGGTAAACCCAGACGCGGATGGGAAAAGTAAAGGATTGCTGCCATTGCCATTTGTAGCCTCCAAATTGGAAGACACCCGACCCATACTTGTCCACAGAGTTTTCTGAGAGAGATGAGTATGACTGTATTCTGACCAGGTAGTGAGCTGGTGGAGCATCTGACACCATTCTCCCTGCTCCTGCAAATCAAACCCCCAAAAGATTGATTACAGTTGAGCACAAATTTTCACGTTCTACTGTACACATTAAAGAGAGAGAGAGAGAGAGAGTTCACATACCCTGTAGTGACAGGCCACGGGCCGGTTCCGGCCCGGGACCGGACCGAACCGCCCGTAAAAACGACGAACCGGCCCGTACGCCGGTCGGCGGTTCGGACCGGGGGGGGGGGGCCGGCCCAACCTAAATAGCCAGTTGGGGGGGGGGGCGGCAACGGCTATTAGCCGTTGCCCCCCCCCCCGCCCCCCCCCCTTTTTTTTTGTATTTTTTTTAACAAATTAAATTTATATCAAAAATTTTTTCTTATAAATAACCCCCCTCCCCCCTTCATTTTATTCACAACTTCTCTCATTTTCTTCTCTCAAATTCTCAAATCTCAATCTCAAATTCTCTCAAGTCGCGATACTCGATCCACTTTCATTTCTCTCGAAATTCTTCATTTCTTTGTTGTTGGAAATTCTCGAAAAATGGCAAGTGGAAGCCGTGGCGGGAGGGGTAAGAGCCCGATGGCGCCGATGGGATCGTCCAATTATCCTCAATCTCATAATCCTCAAGATTATGCATATTATGGCTTCGACGACGACGAAATTGAATCGACAATATTCCAAATGTCGAGGAGCCCGTTCCAACACAAGATAGCATGAATCCTCCCACCGAAGAAGCGTCAATAACGATGGAACGAAGGGGGTCATCCGTTTCTTCGATATGGGAGCACTTCACGAAGACGCGCATTGAAGAAAACAAATATCAACTTACTTGCAAACATTGTGGAAAAAATTACAAATTCGTAAGTGGTCAAGGCTATGGAACATTTCAACGGCATTTGAGGTCAAAACATCCAACGCTAGCTGGGATCGACACTCGTCAACAACAAATTTCCGGGTACGCCAAAACTAACGCTCCTCCTTTATTCCGTTATAGCGAAAAATGTTTATAAAGAAGAATTAGCTAGATTTACGGCCGTAGAACATTTAGCATTTAATTTTGGTGAGAAATTTGGTTTTAATAATTTTATACAAATGCAGCACTCCACAAGCAAACCGTTTTCTAGAAATACCCTTAAACGCCAAATGTTTAATTTGTATAAAAAGGAAAAGAAGAATTAAAAATATTTTTTATGAATTATAATGGACGTGTGCCATATAGGTAGTGATATTTGGACCGATCCTTGGCAAATTCATTCTTATATGGGTATTACGTGTCATTGGATAGATGACGATTGGAATATTCAAAAAAGACTTTATTGCATTTCGAGTTTTGAGGATAGACATACGCAATTAATATTTATAGATTAATTAGACAAGTTTTAGAAGAATATTGTTTGGTTAAAAAGTTTTTTCTATTGGTTTTGATAATGCCGCGGCAAATACCGCTTCTATTGAAGACTTGGAAAAACTTTGTAAACCCACTTTTGGTGGAGAATTTTTTCATGTTAGATGTGCTTGCCATGTTTTAAACTTAAGTGTACAAGAAGGTTTACAAACTCTTAACGTTTTTCTCGACCCAATAAAAATCGCATCCAATATTATGGAGACATCCCCAAATTATGAAAGATTGGTGTAGATTTTGTAAACAAAATGGAAAAAGGCCAAGAAGATTTTCAAGAGATGTTCCAACTCGTTGGAATTCCACGTACGAATTGCTTAATCAATCTTTTGAATATAAAGTTTTATTATGTGCATTTATTTCGACTAATGTTCCTCAACTTGAGTTATTACCAAACATTGGAATATTTGCCAACAAAATTTTAGATTGTTTAAAAGTTTTCAATGATGCAACTTATACTTTATCCGGTGTTTATTATCCTACGACTCATTTATTTATAATAGAGTGTGTTAATATTGCTGGTGTTTTGAAGAATATGAAGACGATGAACAATTAGGTGCAACTATTAAGGCAATGAAATCAAAATGGCTAACTTATTATAAACATATTCCTTTTATTATTTGGTTGCTTCTGTTTTTCGATCCACGTACGAAATTAGAAGGCGTAAAAGATTTTTTGACTATGTATTATGGATGTCTTCATATAGAAATGGATTTAGATATTAATTTATTAAAAGGGATGGTTAGCAACTCAATAGTAGCATTATATAATGATTATTATAATAGATATAACGCCACTGATATTGGATCTTCTTCTCAATTTAGTCGCGTAGAAAACGAGAGCGGAGGTAAAATGAGTATAGGGTATAAATGCTAATGAGTAGGCAAAAAGACAAAGGGGGCACACGGATATTTCCGAATTTGATCACTATTTAAGCACTAACTTGAGACTAACTCATTTGCAAGTGGCACAGATTTTCAAATTTTAGAGTGGTGGAAGGAGCATTCGAGTCAATATCGAATTCTCTCTATCATCGCTAGACAGGTTTTAGCAACTCTTGTCAACAGTTGCGGTTGAACAAGCTTTTAGCGCTGGAGGCAACATTTTGGACGATCACCGTTCAAGATTATCTCCGCAGTCTGTGGAGGCTCAAGCTTGTGTCGATGATTGGACGAAGGCTCAATATCGACAACAAGAGATGGATCGCAACGTAGAAGCCCAATTTTTCGATGAGGAGCGAGCACCGTGACGGGAACCACCGCCGGAAGCGACGATTGACGATGAGGTAAGTATGGGGTTATCAAAGGTAAAAGAACTACATGGGCTTTGATTCTTCTATCCCCAAGAAGATATGTAGGCACTTAATGATAATTCATTAAGTCAAGCCCTTTTCTCTCTCCCTTTTTTTTTTCTCTAAGTTTGATTACAATTTTGTAAAATTTTACTTGAATTTTATTACTTAAAAATTTGATTTGATTTTGAAAATCAAAATTCCAAAGTTTAAAAAAAAAAAAAACGGGCCGGTTCGAACCGGAACCGGAATCGGTGGCGGCGGTTCCGGTTCCGGTTGGGCCTCGGGGCCGAACCGGAACCGCCCGTTTCGGAACGTGGCCATGTCTACCCTGTAGAAATCATCAAATGCAGGATTAGCCACTTCCAAAGTAAAGAGACTGATGAGAGGATCAATGAAATTCATTGGCTTATATAAAATGAACATTTATTGCCAGCCCTTTTGAAGTTACTTTATGCTTTGCCTTGAAAGATAGTTTTTTTGGGTAAGGTAAAAATTTTGGTGAGGAGCTTTGAAAGATAGTTTCTTTTCGATGTATTGGATAGTATCCAGTCCTTTCCCTGATTCCACTGATGAACCGTGAAAGCAAAAACACGAGCAATGAAAAGAAAGTTCCAATCCTTGCCCATCCATCGCATGCCAAAATTGCATCAGCACGGTAAATTTTGACTTCTACAACAGGTTTACTGATTTGGTTTTATCTAGCTAAATAACTCGTCCTGATTTCATTTTTTCCGGAGCGGTGTATGAAACGACAAGGCGATTACCATGAGCCCTCTCTCTTTTAAATACTACCATAAGGGGCACAAGGGGGATCCTGGCCATTGATAGAGGCTAGAGGCTAAGTTATCATAGAGAAAATGCAATTGGATCCATAGTAAATGGAATTGCTTAGGTTGATGCCAAAAGCAAACCCATGGTAATCATATCAAGCTGGCTGAAAATCTTGTCAAGTTCATGTTGGGATCAATAAAGAGAATTTGTAGATGCTCTGGAAAGATCATGCCACGCTCGTCTTCGGCCAAGGGGAAAACACAAGATGTTATGCATGCTGCTGTCAACCTAAGTCCACCGCCACCATTGCCAACTGCCAGGGACTCCATCATCTCCTACCGCCCCTCTGATGCTAAGCTGCTCGCCATGGCCATGGCCATGGCCATGAGCTCACATCCGGCATTCCTTTGGAGATAAGTTGGATCATATCTTGCCGAAGGACAAATTTTGGTGTTTTGTGAGGCAATTCGAATAAGAACCAAAAACATCACAGGTTTCATCGTCCCCCAGTAAGACAACACAAATTTGCGTGTGCACTCGAGAATTTGTACAAAGACAGGACTTTTAGAGACGATTCGCGCAAAGATTATGTCTGAAACAGATGTGCCGGTGCACAAAAATCTTAAGCTTATTGGAGCAAGCAAACAAAAAAAAATTGGGTAGGAGAAGTGATTTGACGAATACCAAGTTCTTCATTTAGCAAAATTGATTTATGCCGTCATACTTAAATGAATTTTTGCAAGAAAAGGAGAACGATTTGTCGAAGTGATTAGCGGGTCAGACTGTAGTTAAGATTTTGCAGAGAAGAAAAATGTGAGCATTGATGCACATCTTTCGGATCAAGGTTCAATTTTTACTTTTCTTTTGAGTCATGTGCTGATATCACGCAACGATTGGAGACCCAAAAGAATGAATGGATGGGTTGAGAATCAGGATCCTGGAAATAGTCAGTATCATTTCAGAGCCGGTATGCAAATATTTACAACAGAATGGCGATTCACAGAGCATTCACCGTGCCCAGGACCGCGACCTCAACCTCAACCACGCAAGTGTCCTTCACCAAAGTGCCTGTGTTGGAAGAATAGAAGGTGGTGTGGGAAATAAATCTCGCCCAACCGGACTCCTGGCTCGAGGCGGTGAACCAGTGATTAGCTGCACGAGAGAGAGAGAGAGAGAGAGAACGTGTTTCCGATGTCAAAAACAAGAATTCAATCGCTTGTAGCTTGTTCTCTTAGAAGAAATAGTTACCCTTTCCAATGAAATTCCTTCCTTGAAGCTGATCCACGATGCGCAATGAGAAGTCTGCAAATACTTTAGTACCGGGAGGAAGGGTGTCCGCGTCAGCTAAAACTACATATAGAGAGACGAAAGTCCCCAGTCCGGTTCCCTTTCCGTCCGGATAGAGCCGTAGTTTCCTGAATGAATGACATACACCACCTCAGATCAATCAAATGGATTCTTGTTTGCTAGTTGTCACAACGCTAATGGAAGAATAAAGCGAGTCACTCGCTAAAATGTTCCTATTCCTTCTTGGAAGAACAGATGGCACTGAACTTGGTGAGGATTTTTTTCAGTTTTGTAGTTCCTTGAAAAATATGACAGCATTTTTTTTTTTTGGTCAAGATAGTTCATTCCTCTCCATGATCAGTGCAGGAGCATATCATGAGGCAAGTGAACAGGGGAGATTAACATTCATTGTTTAGCGCATGCCTATATCGGGAACGTTGGGAGCGATACCATTTCTGATTTCCGGCTACAAATAA
>JAGVVM010007437.1:0-24900 GCA_019149425.1 Psidium friedrichsthalianum
GGAGGACATATGAGTGCGAGAAGCTAAAAGATTTGCTGGGATCTGATGATTGGAGGACTTTGAAGGAAGTCACTAAGTCTGAGCCGGAGAAGTAAATAGGTCGAGCCAAGAAATCAGAGTTGGCAGGTAAAGAGAAAATTTTTTTCTATTTTACCTATTGGAATTAACTGACACATTGATCTGTAAACAGTGTAATGATTACTGCTTTATAGTTAATGATGATCCAATCAGTTTTTCAAATCTCTCTCTCTCCAATTTCAAATTTAAGCACAACTGGTTTGTCTAATTCACAACGAAGATAGTTACTATTGCTTGTTATGTGATGACTCTACTTGCCACAAGTCCTTCATTTCTTATGCAACATGTTTACTTGTCAAAAGACTATTGATATCATTAAGATAGTCTTGCTGTTCAAAAGGGATGCGACTTTGTGTGGATGACGTCAAAAGTGTCCAAAGAAATTCCTACCAAGTGCTTGAATTTTCTAAGGGTGAGTTTATGCAAGCTGTGAACTGGAGGCTAAGGCTTCTTGGGGATGGGAGAGTCCACTAAAATGGGTATAAACATTAGCCTGGGGTCATTGATTGCCCATCGGAAGGGAGACAAGTGAATGAAGGCTTAAAGTTTCAGACATTGATTGAGAAAAGTTGATTCTGCGTGAGAGATGGTACTCAGTTGCCGATCAGTGCGAAAGGGGGAAGGATGAACCATTTTTGACCGATGCACAGAAGAGAGGAAGCAACTGTAAGGGCAGTGTATCATTGACCTAAACAAATAAGACAGGCAGAGCATACCATTCAGAGCAGTCAAGAGTGTGGCTAGTTGTCCTTTTTCATGGAAAAGAAGAAAATGAGAAGTTGTGTAGGTGTTGCCTTGCCTGGCGTCGCAAAGCCTTGGCAGCCCTGTCTTGGGTCGCACCGACTGTTGAGCTTCTGTCTTTGCCTGAGCTGCTGTGAGTCGAGGTCGAGGGTCGAGCGACCCAGATCTAGCCCTTCGGCGGCAGTTGCCAAGGACGCACAACCTCAGCGTTGCCTAGCCTCGTGCCAGGCATCCTTGGCGGTCTCCATGGCAACCTTTAGATTTGTTATATTGGAATTATCTGATTTCATTTGGCTAATGAGATTTAGTTGTAGCCGAACGGTAGTCTCTTCTGAGTCGGTACATGGTGATTCAACAATATGAAATTATGAACCAAAATGGTGAGATGAGATAATAGCAGAGTTGGAGAACTTTAGCACATGAGAGAGAAAAAAAAACCATTGATTTCAGCCACTTTACTCAAACTTCATTATAGTTTTTTTCTAGGGTACTTTACTCAAACTTCAGTACACCAGTTCTAACTGGTTGCAAGTCAACTGTCATACTGTTATTTCTTTCCTGTTCTCTCATGAACGAATGTCATCATCTCTACTGTTACCTGAGCTAGTTAAGGCTAAATTGTCTGCCGATTTGTGAGTTTATTAAAGTCTAGCAAAGCCAAATGTTGGCCATCAATAATCCTTGATTTCTGCCTTTCTGTGAAAAATTCCTTATGATGAACCCCAGCTCCTTTATGAACTAGAAATGGTATCTAACTGTAAGAGCTTGAGTGGTTTGACAGAATTTTTAGTCAGATGTTGTTATTTCAACATGATTTGACTATTGAATATATGGATAACGTCAAAGAAGGGAGGTTATGAAAATAACTGAAGTAGAATTCGCGCTTCCTTTCTATGGCCTAGTAAGTTAATCAATCAAGCCGATCGGAAGGACAGGACATTTTTCTGTGGCAAATTGTTCTTAAGATTACCCTCTTTTGACCTGCAATTATAGGTTCAGTTCAGTCACAGAAAGTGAAAAAGAATGCAGAGCAAGGCAATCTTTGAGCAGTGCTTTCTGATTGTGAAGCCTTCACCAGAAAAGTTTAAGATGGACCAAATAATGCGTATTCATTTCTTAATTAAACTAAACTTAGTAGTGCATCAAAAGAAAAAATAAATTGAAAAATGAACAGACTACTAATGTTGCTCTGCTTTTCTGTTCTAACAGACTACTAATGTTGCTCTGATATTCTGTTCTGTCTTATTTCATTGGCCAATTGGAGCATTACTCAGAATGGTGTTTGCATCTTTTTGGTGAATAGTGCTGCATTTCCATGTAGATAACAAACCAATGCGGGCATTCTGGATGGTAAATCCGAGTTGTCAAAGTTGGTCATCTTTCCAGAGAAAATCGTTACCTATCATTTGAGGCACATAAAGAAAAAAGGTACCGTGCTTTACTAATTGCGCACACAAAATGCCAATAAATAATATGCTTTTGTCAATACAGTTCGATCTCTGCATTGACTTCTGATAGAAATTAGCCTCATCATCACTGCATCTACATATTTAACATATTCAGGTGCGGATTGAATTTCTTGGGGGTAGACTTGGAGACAGAAATGTACCAAAAAGGAAGAGCAGATAATTATGATGAGGCATCATGGCCCTGAAGAGCAGATATCAAAGTGCGTTCCACACCGAAGCCTTTGATTCTCATGAAAACAAGAAGCGGCTTGATGGAGACCGTCCACACTCAGGTTCTTTTGCATTGAATTCTATCGGAGGGAAGGTGAGTTTGCAAAGGAGGTTTCCCAGAAGGTTTTGATGGAGTTGAAAAGGGCCTACTTGGTAGTATCAGATTTCTTGGTTGCAGTGGATAGTCATGACTTGGGCGCTCACACTAATGAAAACAAACATTATCGGAATGGGTGGCATGTGTGGTGGTGGAAGACAACACTTGACAAAATTGTCTAGAATAAATTTTGAGATGGTTTTCATCGTTATTGCTTCCTTGCTGGCATTCGAGAAACTCGTCAAAGCAACAGTGCATCAAGTATTTGTAGAATCAACTGATCTCTAGCATCCTCCAAAGGAAGTGGTCAGAAATCAACAATATTGGTGAAGGGATGAATACAATTCTTGTGGCAAGGCGTGCTTAGTTTTGGCAATGGAAGCAAGGTTATAATTACCACAAGAAAACGTGGGAGTACCCAAGTACAGAAAAGTGATTGTTAACTACTCATTTATTTTTCTGCTAAAGGGTTGAAAGGAATGTATGTCCAGCTTATATCTCGGTACTCCTTTACAGATGAGAAATTAAAAGCCTATTCTGAGTTCCTCTAACAAGGATTTCTTGGCATATCTTCTGTTGCCATAGGAATCCACTCGTTCTTCGAAGTTGAGATGGCTTTCATGGTACTGACTTTCCCAAGAATTTAGGCTGAAACACTTTTCCTTACAGAAGCTGGTTATCCTTGATCTGCCATGGAATACTGGTAGATGGAGGAACATCAATGTACGATATCGTTAGTTGCAAATTTTTATGATTACTCTCTTTGCCAGTGAAAGATGCGAGATTTGTTTGTGATCTCCTTACATAAATTTGAAGGTTCTACAATCCAAACTGGATGTGAAAAGTTTGTGTATCTCTTGTCATGCGAGTTGGAGCGACTGATTCTTGAAAGACGGTGAAAGATTGGTCCAAATTGATGCGGCCATTCGTCAACTGAATCATTTACTTCTCTTAAACTAGACGTACCCTAAGAAACTCTACCAGAGACTATGGGGAAGACGGAATCTCTAACAGGGTTGGACCTATCCCTCTCATCTATTCAAGAGTTACCTTATTCAGTAGGAGACTTGATTAATCTGAATGGGGATGGTTAGAGAAGCTTGAAGCGATAAATGGTGATGAAGGGGGAATTTCCGACGGATAACAGGAGACTTAAATCTCTGAAGATCTTGAGGTTGACAAGAACTCCGATTCCTGTATTTCCTGTGCTTCTTGAGAGTCTAAACTAATCCATGCTTTTAATTTTCTTAATGTACCTGTTCCCAGATCTCTCCTACCTATTGAACGTAAGACACTTGTGTCTATATGTGTCGAGGTATCCTGAGGACACTCGTGGACTTAAGGAAGCTCCATGATCCTTGAAGGATTAGAAGGTTACGCAATCTGGAGTCCTTGGATTTGCAAGCTCGGCAAATCGCCACCCTATCTTCAGATCTCATTCTTCTTCCACTTCTCAGGAAACTTGTGCTCGGTTTTGACCTCCGGTCTTTGCGCATCCTATTTCACAGGGGAAGGTAAACATCAGCAGACCTCTTAAACCCGAAACAACTCTCAGTTGTGACTGGTTCTTGGTTGCGTAATAAAGCCAACACAGTTTCAAAGCCTTGAAGGATTGGAGAACCCGAGAACTGCAAGAACTCTTCCATGTCTGTCGTGCCTTCTATCACTGGAGTGACACCCTGACCTGCCATCCTTAGGAAGCTCGCGAAAGTTCATCGATCGGCCTGTCCTAATCTGGTAGAGGTTCAAGATAGACTGGAATCCTTAGAGACTTCATATTTGGTGCTGTGAATCTCTGGAGACGTTAACCGATCCATCAATCTTCAAGAAGCTAAAGCATACGGGAACAGCTTCATTTTTTTTTTTTTTTGGTTACATTTAGAATAATCAAAATTATTCAACAAGTATTTATGTTTCAAATGTAAATAATTCATTGTTTCCTATAGTAATTCACTTGTTTTATGTACTTAATTTACGATTTCACTAAAAATAACAATAAGTTATACCGTATCAATATGGCCAAGAATTATTAAGTGGCTTACAACAAGGAATTAAACTTATCACATGTCTTAATTCATAGCTTAGATTTGCTCATAATTAAAGTTTAACTCGCATTTATGAGTCTAATTGATAGACTATTTAATTCTTAGCATTAGTAAATGTTCATTGAGAGAAAATAATAACACGTTATTTTGTTATCCACCGTTCGAGCGAAATTGACATTTGCTAAACGAAAAATAACACAAATTGTCCTTAA
The DNA here is from genome assembly GCA_019149425.1 of Psidium friedrichsthalianum. Lineage (NCBI taxonomy): Eukaryota > Viridiplantae > Streptophyta > Magnoliopsida > Myrtales > Myrtaceae > Psidium > Psidium friedrichsthalianum. Next base: position 4,853 of record JAGVVM010007437.1, read on the forward strand.
ATTTTGGCTTAATATGCATGAACCCTAAACTTTTAATTTGACCAATATGGTCCCTGAACTTTAATTAAATTAAAAAATGTGATCACTAAACTTTCAATTTATTTAATTTGATCTTCAAACTTTTGAAGTATGTTCCACTTAATCCTTGAAATATTAAAAAAAAAAAAGTTCAAAGTGTCTCCGCAGTTGATTTAGTGGGAGTGCTACATCATTTCCTAGTAACCCTCTTAACATTCCCGCGCGTCTAGGTGAAGAGAAGCATATAACGGTCAACAGAAACTCCCACTCGCAGTCACCCCTCTCTATGCGAAACCTCTCCGAGAGTTCACTTCTTACGATGATGTGATGGAATGGCGAGGCATGCACGGGTCAAGGCCCTGGTGGGCGACCTCTCTTTTGCCACTTCATCCCCATTCGCCAAACTCTTGGACGGTTGCGGCCAGTCCAAGTCGGCGCGGGACGTGCGCCGCATCCACGCTCGGATCGTCAAGTCCCAGTTCTCCGCCGAGGTTTTTATCCGGAACCGGCTCATCGACGTTTACGCGAGATGCGGGTGTCCTGATGACGCCCGCAGGGTGTTCGACAGAATGCCCGAGAAGAACACCTTCACGTGGAACGCGATTTTAGGGGCGTTGATCAGATTGGGGTCTCTCCATGAAGCGGAAAAGATATTTGGGTCGATGCCTGAACCTGATCAGTGCTCGTGGAATTCGATGCTGTCGGGTTATGCGCAGCATGAAAGATTTGAAGAAGCCTTGGAATGTTTTGGTAAGATGCATAGGGAGAATTTTGTGCTTAATGAGTACTCATTTGGTAGTGCTGTTAGTGCGTGTGCCGGGTTAGCAGATATCGATATGGGCCAGCAGATTCAGGCTTTGATATCGAAGTCCAAGTGCTCATCTGATGTTCATATGGGCTCTGCTCTTATCGATATGTACTCTAAGTGTGGGAATGTGGCTTGTGCGCAGAGGGCTTTTGATGAAATGAGTTCTCGAAACACAGTTTCTTGGAACAGCTTGATTACATGCTATGAACAAAATGGTCCAGCCAGTGAAGCTCTTGAGGTTTTCGTGAGCATGATGGATTGTGGGTTTGAACTAGATGAGGTTACTTTAGCCAGTGTGGTCAGTGCCTGCGCTAGCTTGTTGGCACTTAAGGAAGGGACGCAAATTCATGCCCGCGTTGTAAAATGTGACAAATTTAGGAATGATGTTGTTTTAGGAAATGCATTGGTTGATATGTACTCTAAGTGCTCTAGAGTTGGTCAAGCCAGATCAGTTTTTGATCGAATGCCTACCAGGAATATAGTGTCAGCCACCTCCATGGTAAGCGGGTATGCAAAAGCAGCAAGTCTAAAAGCTGCAAGAGTAATGTTCACGAGGATGATGGAAAAGAATGTAGTTTCTTGGAATGCCCTCATTGCAGGGTACACCCAGAATGGAGAAAATGAAGAAGCATTTGGTTTATTCCTCCTTTTGAAGAGGGAAGCCATTGAGCCGACACACTACACATTCGGAAATTTGCTCAATGCGTGTGCAAATCTTGCTGATCTGCAGCTGGGGCAGCAGGCTCATGCTCATGTCTTGAAGCATGGATTTCGCTTCCAGTCCGGAGAAGAATCTGATATTTTTGTTGGAAATTCTCTTATAGACATGTATGTCAAATGTGGAGCTGTGGAAGATGGTTTATGGGTGTTCAAAAATATGTTGGAGAGGGACAAAGTCTCGTGGAATGCCATAATTGTCGGATATGCACAGAATGGTTATGGCATAGAGGCACTTGAAATATTCAGGAAAATGTTGGTATCTGGCGAGAGACCAGACCGTGTCACAATGATTGGGGTTCTATGTGCATGCAGCCATGCAGGCCTGGTCATAGAGGGGCGCCATTATTTCAAGCTGATGGCTGAGGAGTATGATCTGGCACCTGTAAAGGACCATTATACGTGCATGGTCGATTTGCTTGGCCGAGCAGGTTGTCTCAGTGAAGCAAAGGACTTAATAGAGACAATGCCCATGCAAGCTGATGCTGTTGTTTGGGGTTCACTGCTCGCAGCCTGCAAAGTTCATAAAGATATACTGCTAGGAAAGTATGTTGCCGAGAAGCTCTTAGAGATTGACCCTTCGAACTCTGGACCTTATGTTCTGCTCTCAAACATGTATGCAGAATGTAAAAAATGGGGTGAAGTCGTCAAAATAAGGAAGCTGATGAGACAACGGGGAGTAGTCAAGCAGCCTGGTTGCAGCTGGATAGAAATTCAGGGTCAAGTTCATGTTTTTATTGTCAAGGACAAGAAGCATCCTGATAAGGGTGATATTTATTCTTTTTTAAGATCTCTCCTAGGACAGATGAAGCGAGTCGGGTACGTTGCCATTACGGATGATTACGAGACCCATGAGGAGCTGAGTGAATCGGACTTAATGCCCTATGAAATGGAAATGCCAGCTAATGCCGCTGTTTGTTAGTTCATGGAGAGTTATTATCCTTTGGTTTCTCTTCATAGTTCATACCACCCTAACATCGGATAAAATGCGTGTGGATAGAATCACTCTCTTCTCTCTTTAATGCTAACCCGATGCAATACACAAGTCTACTTGGAGGACATAAGAAGCAGGAGATCTGCATTAGTGTAAGACTGTACCACGAACTAATTGGAGGGGTCAGTGTTCGACAAATTGACGGGTCAACAGACCGCAACGTCTTCCCGAAGGAACAGCAGAATAGGGGGAGACATTCGAAAAAGACAAGTGTGCCCGGTTTGAGCAAAGCATCATCCCCTTCAAGGTGTGAAACTACAACCTTGGTGCAGTTCGTCTTAGTACTAGATAATGTGGACAAGCAATCAGAGCCTGTTATTTTAAATGAATAAGCAAGGGAGTTTTGATTCAAGAAGTTAGGAAAGGAGTGAAACGACGAGATCGAAGCCAGTTCTAGGAACGACCAAGAAGGCAGCCAGAAAAATGACGACTTCTAAATGAACTCAAATTAAAAATTCTGCTTTATAAGTCATTTTCTTTTGACAAACCAGCTCATCTTAAATAAGTAGGATCGATTGAACTGTGAACCTGCCACAAATACAGAACCGTATCATCAAATGACTAACCAGGTCAGGCTGGTTCTGTTGTTTTATTTTTCTTTTCACACCACAAGACAGAAAAATGACAAGACAAGCGGTTTCCAACACGTTGCATTCAAATAAATTATGTGCAGTAGGCCAGACTCTCTTCCCACTCTCCCGGCCTGAGTACCATCGCAGAATTAGTTCTGCTCTAAAAAGGAACTTTATAAAGGAAGAAACTGAAAAAAAAATTAACGGACACCAACGATAGAATTTTCACTCCTAAGCAAGACTGGCTTGCTTCCAATTACTGATACATCTTCATGGGTCGACATTCCAGAGAAAGCGATGGAAAAGGGTTTGACAGAGAATTTCGTTTCCACGTCGATGCAGTGTTATCTGAAAGTGGATAGGCGCAGCACATTAGTATGACAGGCTTGGTCATAACAGCAAAGAATAGCTTTTGTCGTAAATTCCATTCAAACAGTGAGAATGATAGTTCTCATTATGCAAAGAGAGGAACTATTGAAAATTCACTTACCACTAGCAAGAAGTCAAGGACAGTGTTCATCAAACCCAACAAACAATTGGCACAGACTGTAAATACCAAGATGAAGCGAAGGTGCAAAAACACAAGAGAGCCTGATTCAAGCTTCCTGACATAAGAAGAGATCAAATTCAGGATAGGGTATAATCAAAAGATTAGCCGTGTAATGGATTATTCCCGTTCTGTTCTCTCTCTCTCTACCTCTTTTCCTTCCAGTTCAAGTGGAGAAGAAGAGAGGACATCTCCACCATGAAAGCAGGTGAGACACTGACATTCTAAAGTGAAGACCAGAGGTTTCATGCATAGGGCACGCAGGGTCAAGACAATAAAAAAGTAAAGTCTTCATGCAAAGCAAACAGAAATAGGGCTGGAGGAAATCTACCAATGTGTGTGAAGTATATTACCACTTGTGCAAGTAGATGGACAAAAAGATAACCATAGTTCAATTTCATCGACATGTAAATATGCAGACAAAACACTAACAGAATGGCAACATGGATCATAAAGCTTTCAGAGCACGAGTCTTGTCCTCACCACGGTCATCAATAGAAGGAAATGCTGTATAATAATTTCCGCCTGTTCTGCTTTTCAAAATTAGACACGATGTCATCAATAGATTCCTCCCAAGACTCGGCTGCTTCTATCTGTGGACCAGAAATTACAATAAGCAATTTCTCAGCGTAGAGATATTAAGCATATACTATCATTAATACATAAAGCATTGCCACTCAAAAACCTCTCGACAAAGATCTAAAGCAAGCTGAGCTCCAGTTGCTGCCTCCTCATGGTTATCCTTTACCTCCAAGTTAATCACAAGTACAGTCTTCATAAGAATCTGCTCTCGGGTGTTGAGATCTGCAAAATATGCAGTCTTGTCAACATTCCATGGCAAGACGTCGTATCTATCCCATATATAGTTGAAGGTCATATCACTCTCTAAGAGCTAGTTCGAACAAAAATGCTCTGTCACTTCAAGAAACATTGATCAGTCAAAGGTTCATATTGGGGGCTTTTTGCCCCAAACTTTTCCTACCCCACAGTAGCAGAAACTACTCCCCCAGCTTCTGGCTTGTGCTTTTCATTTTCAAGAGTTAATATATATGGAGAAATACATAAATACCATCTTTACTAACTCTATTGTCCAGAAAAATAATTATTTCAAAATTCACAAATTACCAGCATCAGATTTAATAAAACCATAGCCAAAGCCAAAAAACGATGGCTGGATGTATGCGGAACAAGGTTTAGATCTATTTACTAGCAATTAAAAAATAAGACCACCTAACATCCTTATATACCCTACTAAGTATCAAAATCAAATTGGCCCTGACAAAAGGGGTAAAGAATGGAAGAAGTTGCAGAAAGAGAGAATGGAACTAATAGAGCTAATAGTTACAGAGAAGGGAAGTATTAACATCCCTCTCATGGCAGTTCGCTCTATTAGAGCAGTCACCTTCAACAATATCTAAGAAGCATTACAAGAATTCAAATGTCGCTTTTGCTGATGAAGCACTTGAGAAATCAAAAGAAGTCCAGATGAATGGAAATAAAAACAACCAAGTACTTTATAGGGTAATAAACTAAACAAACAAGGTTAAACTAATTGTGAACGGAATAGCAGTACAAACACAGCTAGCGTCAAAATGACGGAAAAGAATATATTCTCAAAAAGTAACAATCTTGTTATGCTTTTCAAGAAAAACAACTACAGATAATGTCCATAGAGGTTTCTCCAGATCAAGTGAAGCAATTCTTCCATATCATGCATCTGCCCTCACTAATATAGAGTAATGGGCATATACATGCAAAGCCAAAACTCAAAGAACAATAAACAGAGTGGCAAGTTAGATCATGTGATAATAGACCTCATAATTTCTGAGATGGAATAAGATATATCCAATGACAGAAGCTGCAAGGGCAAAGATAAGAACCTTCAAGAACCATATCAAAAACCTTCTCTTCAAATGTAAGCACCACATCGAAGGGGCCATCAGGAGAGTTCTCTTGCCATCTTTGAGGTGCTAATTTCACAGACATATTCCTCTTGAGCATAGGCAAGATACCATTGCGCTTGTAGCTGAAACTCTTGTGAAGGTCTTGCTTTGCTTATTGCCAGGAGAAAAAAAACAAAACAAAGTGTCCGAATTCCGCTTTGAAATATAACCAGACAGCCATTGACCACTCGAACCTTTAACCAAACAACATTCCATCACAACCAAGCCAGCTCCTTTTTGTTTTTATAGCACAAAAAGACCGATTTAAACTGAACTAGTATTCTCACAGCCAGACAAATATGCAAGTTAGACGCTAACAATCAAACACTACGAAATGATGAATTGACTCCCATCAGCCCAAACAAAAAAAACATCCATCAAATTAAAGGCTTTCCACTGCAAAAATGTCGTCTTCCAGGTAAACATGCTGAAAGATTTTATCATTCGTGCCGTTCTCGAATTTCCCGATATCGCTGGATTCAAATTAAAAATCGACGGTCCTACAATTCGGAAGGCGAAAGAGCATCCAATGAGAAGGCGGGTCACTTCACCAACAACAAAGCAGCGGTCGAATGAGGAATTATCGTGCCATGAGAGGATACAGATCTGGGTCCTTGCGCCGGAGCTCTTCGAACATGTGCTTGTAGGGAGTCCCGAAGTCGTAAACGTTGGGCTCCCTGAGGGATGGACCGGGGAGCTTGACGTGCGACCCCGTGCCGTACGACGACACGTCGAAGCCTTCCCTCTTGAGGAGGGCGTGAGCCTCCATGCTGCGGTTCTGGTTCGAGGAACACACCATGGCGTATCGGGGCCTCATGGCTCTCTACCCTTGTGGAATCGGATCGAAGCTGTGTCGCTAGTCTGAGTTCCGCGTCCCACAGAGAGAGAGAGAGCAGCGACAAAGGAAGATTTTCGTTAGGGGTTTAAGCAGGAAGGGCATAGGACAGGAGGAGGAAGAAGACCGTCGCGCTCGCCATTATTCTATTAAACTTTTGCTCTAATTAGGAATATCAATTCTCGATTCGATTTTCGTTCCGATCCGTTTTTCATTCCGAACCGAAAACCGGGACCGGGAAGGATAGATTTGTAATTTCCAAAATTCGAGAATCGGATCCAGCGTGTCTGATTAATTCATATAATTTTGAGCGGTCTAATGAAATCAATTACATGTGCTTGAAATTATTATTATGTCACTGTTATTATCTCAACGTGATATTAATATCTGATCGACAGAAATACCGGTGCGTCCTCTTTTTTACCTTTTTGGCGATCAAAGAACATGCTTTGATGGAGAGAACTTACATCCCGCAAGCTGATTTCCCCCTCTCAAGCATGCAAATAAATCATGATTTTACTCTAACAAATTCACCGGCCGATGCTTCGATAGAACAGCATGATTTTTCATCTGTGGGCCATGCGTCGGTCCATGGCATGGTTCATGACCAAGTTCACGTACGTTCAACCACCTATCCTTGTACAAGGATGTTGTCAAGGCTCCTACTTTCGTGAGGGTTTGAATTAATCCGCATAAAGAATTTTAGAGGAGGAGATTACACTAGAAAGAATGCTGAGAACATCTATATAAAACATTCAAATGAAAAAAATAAAATTTAATATTAGAACCCTAGTAATAGTTTGTTCTGTGCAGGCGGTCTTTCCACCTCCTAGAATTGAACAGAAAATTAGAGGTTAGTCCACATTAAGAACCTAATCGACGAGGAATCGATTCTAGATTTCAAGATATGCATAGTAAATTTCAGATTTCAAAAATAAGGAATAAGTTTCCATAATAAGGTTTTAGGTTTTACGTGAGTGGAATCTGGAATGTGTAACAAGTTTTTGTGATTTTCTTTTGTATATGTCTTTGTATGATCTTGTGATATTTCATGGCATCTAATATGAGTATCTAATCTAAAACACTAGTTTTCATTTTTAGTAATATATATGAATGTGAGTTTTAATTTGTTGATATTTCATATTTATTCTTGAACTAAATATGAGTTGTAGTTATTCAATTATAGTAACAAGTGGTGACTATTTACGTGATGATTCTCTACAATTGTCCAATTATGAATATATGTGGAATTGGTAGATCTGAAACTTGTGATAGGATGAGTTCCGAGTTCTAAGGTAAACAGGATATGTTCTAGATTCCAAAAAATGATGAACAGGTTCAGGTATATTCCAAGTTCCAAGTAATACTTATAGAAACCTAGAATCTCTCACTCTATCGAGGATAACTAATTCTAATTTTATGGAACTAAGAATTTGACAGAACCAATCGGTCTGGTCAATTTCTTTTGCCCACCCCTAATTGTAATCATTAAATATAATTTTGATCCCTGGTGGAAATTCTTAAATTCCTTTTATCCTTTTTTTTTAAAAAAAATTGACATGGCTTGTCAATTTCTCTATGTAGAAGCACCTATCTAATGGACCCCCTAAACATGGCCACGGTCCAGTTTGGACTCAAAATCGACTCGGTCAAACTTGAACTGGCCCGTTGATCAGTTCGATGTTTCAAACTGGAACCAGCCTATGTCCATAAGGGTCTGATTTTGATTCTACGAAATGTGGACCGGAACCAGAACCGACTCGAAATCGACAATTTAGATTAGTTGCACCGATGGCTCTAAAGAGCCATTGGAAGCCAACGGCCAATAAAAAAATTAAATTATATGATAAAAAATTTGTAAATATTCATTTCATTTTTATTTTTTTTCACATAAATTCTCTCAAAATCTTTCTAACTCTCAATTTTCTCAAATTCTCTCTAACTCTCAAGTCTCAATTCTCTCAAATTCTCTCAAGTTAAAAAAAAAATGGCAAGTGAAAATAGAGCTAGTGGCAAAGGCAAGAGCAAAATGGGGGAATCCGATTATCCCGATCCTTGTGATTATATAGATTGGGAAGTTGATGTAGATAATGAAATCAAATTTTTCCCTAATATGAAACAAGTCCATATGCAAGATAGTCTTCATTCTCATGCCGGTGCCGAAAAAATGTCAAACAATAAAGAGTGAGAGAGTACATCCAACACATGATACCACTTCACAAAAGTTTAAATTTCGAAAAAGGTCCAAAAGGTATGAATTAATTTGTAAACATTGTGATAAAACATACTAATATACAGGTGGATAAGGATTGAAACATGTAATGCTACATTTTAGGTCGAAACGTCCAACTGAAGTGGGAATTGATGCCAACCAACAACAAATTTTCAAGAATGTCAACCTAACACTTTCCTTTATTTCGTTATAATGAAAAATTTTATAAAGAAGAATTAGGTAAATTTATTTGTGTTTAACATTTATCATTTAGTTTTGGTAAAAGATTTGATTTTAATCAAATTTATAACAATGCATGTGCTCTACAAGTAAAACGTGTTCCTAAAATACACTAAAAACGAAATTAAAAAATTTATAAAAAATTCTAGAAATTTTTTTTTTTATGAAATTTAATGGACATGTACATATAAGTAGCAATATTTGGAGTGATCATTGACAAATTAATTCTTACATGGGTATAACATGTCATTAGATAGATGATGATTGAAATATTAAAAAAGTGTTATTTTATTTAGAGTTTTTTATGATAGCCACATAATATATAATATTTATATATTAATTAGACAAATTTTAGAAGAATATTATTTGCCTAATAAAATTTTTTTAATGATTTTGGTATGCCGTAGCAAATACCGCTTCAATTGTTGAACTAAAAAAGATTTGTAAACCCACTTTTGACGGATAATATTTTTCACGTTAGATGTCTTGTCATATTTTAAATTTAATGTGTACAAGATAGTTTAAAAACTCTTCAAATTTTTTCTCAACCCGATAAAAATAAAAATTCAATTTTATTTAAAACATTCCCAAATAATGAAAAGAATGGTTAAAATGTATAGAGCAAATGAAAAAAAAGACCAAAAATATTTTCGAAAGATGTTTCAAATCGTTGAAATTTTACTTAGGAGGTACTTAATCATCTTTTGCATATAAAGATTTATTATGTGCATTTATTTTAAATAATGTAACTCAAACTAATTTATACCCACAAGAATGGGATAATTGCAAAAAAAAATTTAGATATTTTAAAATTTTTTAATGATACAACTTATACTTTGTTCGGTGTTTATTATCATACTGTGCATTTATTTTTAATAAAATGTATAATATCATTGGAATCTTGAAGAAAAATAAAAATGATGAGAATTTAGGTGATACTATTAAAATAATGAGAACAAAATGACTACATTTTAAGGGAAAATTCCTATAATTTATTAAGTTGCTTGTGGTTTTGATCGACTGCTATAAATTAGATGATTTGGGTGATTATTTAAATATGTATTATAAATGTTTATATTTAATTGATATGGTTAGATATTAGAATTATACAAAAAAATAGTTAAAAAATGTAATAATAGAATTATATAATGAATTTTGTAGAACAAATAATCTAGGTGATAGTCGATGCGGATTTTCTCAATTAATGACTTACAAAGTGGAAACATAAATAAAATTAGCAGAGAGTATCAACTTCTGTTACATAGGCAAAAAAAAAAGTAAAATGGAGCAATAGAAAGTAATTCTAAAATAGAGAGCTATCTAACAATTTCTTTTGAATTTGATAAATTTCAAGACAAGCACAAATTTCACAATATTTGATTGATGGAAGAGACATTCTACTTAATACCCAATTCTTGTTTTGATTGCAAAATAAATTTTAACAACTTCTTGTTCAACAGCTGCAGTAGAACAAATATTTAGCGCTAGAAACAATATTTTTGATGACGACATTTAAGATTAGCTCTCGAATCGGTGAAGTTTCCAGCTTGTGTTGATGATTGGACAAAAGTTTAATATAGATAACAAAAAAAGATCATAATAATGAAGCCGAACTCTTTAATGAAGGAGATAACTACCGCCACCGGTACAGAAACGGGTAACGATGATTAAGGATGAGGTAATTATGGGGTTATTAAATGTAAGAGAACTACGTGGATTTTGATTTTTTTATTCCAAGAAGATATGTAGGCTCTTAATGATAAATCATTAAGTTCAAACCCCTTCTCCTTCTTTTTTTTCCTTACATTTGATTGCAATTTTTTTTTGATAATACATTATTTCATAATTTCATAATTCATAATTTCTTTTATTTCATAATTCATTATTTGATAATTTAATTACAATTTGATTACAAATTCATCACAATTTAATTTTTAAACTCAAAAACCTTTTGAAAAAAAAATCAAAATCGGTTCGGAAACAATCGGCGGTTCCGAAACAATGGCCATGTCTATCGTTTTTTTTTTTTGCCTTTTTGAGCTTTATCGAATTATATATGAATATTGATCTGTAAATAAAGTTCATTGATTACTCTCAGCTTTTAATTAGAAGTTATCATGTCACTTCCTTATTTTTGATCACTCGTGTCACTCTATGAATAGAATAAGTGTTAAAAAGTCCACATCGAGAAACAAACGTGGATCGTAAACACATGCATATAAAAATCATATAAATCTCGTAAACAGACAAGTATCTCAACAATAAGGTAGCTCATAGAATTCATATGAACAACAGAATTAATAATGGTCGACGACAAATTGAATATTCAACGAGAAAAAATGCAACAATAATTTAAGTTCATTTTTTTTTATCAGATGATCATCATTATCTTTTATTTTTTTTATATTTCATTTTAGTTTTCAAGAAAAGATAATTCAAGGTCTCTATGGGACACATGTTCATCTTTTTGAATTCTGTTTTGAATTCTGTAAATTGAAATTAGATTTTGGAGATTGAAAATACCGTGAACCATTACTTTAACTTACCATCAAAGGCAAATTAGATGGAAAATTGATATCCATTGATATTACTTACGTTCAATTTATGTGAAGCAGTAATTAGGATAGAAAAGGATGTTCACAAACATAACTTCGGTAAATTTAATTAGGGAAACTCCATGAATTAAAAATTAGGAAAATCCCTTTTTGAAATTAAATTAACTCGAAAAATGGATTTTTTTTTAGGCAGCAGCTAGTTTGTGAAGCACTCACAATCTTCGGGAGCTTCCATGCTATGTCAGATACTACCCGACATGCATGGATATGTGGTTAGCGTTTCAGACATGCGACATGCAAGTCTAGCATTTCGATGTTTCATTTCGACAAGCACATGGTCAATTTAAGCATTTTAAATAAATTGTAGATCAAAATATAAATCCATAAAAAAATAAACAATTATCCCAAAATTAATATACCCAGCAATCCAAAAAAACCTAATCATAAATCCTTAACGGAAGAAGAAAAAACTCACGGGTGATATATATACACACACACACGTGTTTAACATGTCAAAATTCTTTATTTTCCTTTTAAGATGTCATGCCGGATCGGGTCGGTATATATACACACAACGTATCTAACCTATCAGAGTTCTTTATTTTTCTTTTAAAATATCGGGTCGGGTCGGATGTTGGCGTTACTTGGCTGCCAGTTACATAAGCTCATCGGGAGATATCCATAAAATTGAGTAATTAATAAATAATCTCAGTGTGTGTGGTCAGCCAGAGACGCTCCAGACTCGGAACATGGAGCTTCATTCGTCCCCGCGCGCTTCCTCTCTCGCTGGTTCTCTTCTTCTTCGTCTCGCTTGTTTCTCGCTTTTCGTTTCCATTCTTTGCATGGCGCATGGCATTCGCACAGCGTTATGTTCATGGTGCCACTTGATGATTGATGGAACTTCTGCGAGTGTATTCACATCGCATACTTGAGCCTCGTGTTAATGGCGGAGGAACACCTGTTGGTTTATGTCTAGGGAATGTGGTGTTTCGGGGGTGGAATCATATCCGCAATCGGCAAAATCGTGCTGGATTTCACTTGACTCCGAATTTGCGGGAGCTCGGAGGAGATGTCGTTCGCCGGGAACCGGCGGTCCGGTTCGTTGCTCGAATGAGACGGAGAATCATCCGCGGTTGCTGCTGCCCGTGTTATTTACGGTGTAGCCCCCGCCATGGGTCACAACCAGGTTGGACTGGATTTTGGATTCTGGATTTAGCTTACCGGAAGGTTACTCTCGAAGAGGATACTGTTTGTCTAATGGCCGGATCATGTAATTGTCATGGTGTGTCAAGTCTTGTTCGTATTGCTTCTGGCTTAGTCTGTTCTCATTTGGTGTCTGAATGATGATTCTGTGTTTTAGAATGGGACAAACTGACACGAGGTCTTCAAGATAATTCATTGGAAGTTCGAGTTTAGATGATCACTTGTGTAGCTCTGTTATCAGATCCTTGAGAAGTTTGGTTGATCAGCAGTAATGTCAAGCCATTGAGAAGCTTGTGATTGGGTTCGGATTAAAATGATGAGTGATTGTCATGGATACGATGGAACATGTTTTGAGTTGCTCTTTTTCCTTTTCTGTGTTTGGTTCAAGAGTTGCACCAGTCGGCTTTTATTGGCCCCTGTTCTTGTTTGTAATTGCGCTTTGTGGTTTCATATATCTTCTAATGATGGCCAGCGTGTACCGATGGCAGGAGTCCCATCCTGAATCCCATTTTAGGGTCCCAGCAATTGTTACAGCTCTTGAGAAGATGGAACTCACTCCAAAGGTTCGCACTCCTCTTGCATATGATCCCATCTATCACGCATTAGTTATTCTTACTAATTATAGATTGCCTTTTTTACTTGCATCTGTTGTCCTACACTTCTTAATTGATTTTGACCAGAAACTGTAGAAATGTTGTTTAAGTTCGACTCATAATATAATGAGTAGAGTTTTTAATTGTGCCTGAAATCTGGCCGGTAGATAATCTGGTATCTGCTTCTTCAGCAACTCAAGGAAAATTATTTTTGATTAATGTGAGGAAAATATTACTGACGGCCCAACATATGCTGCCATCAAGCTGAGGCTTTAGTATCTATGCAATAGCCCATGAAGCCACAAGGCACTAAATAGTAATGATTTTTCTTACAGGTTCGCATGACGACATTGTTGAACTTCCGACTGTTAAGCCTGCTTCTGTTGATGATCTATTGCATGTTCACACGAGAGCTTATGTATCTGGTCTTGAGAAGGTAGCTTCACTCACCAAGTCACCCCTATTAGTTTTATCTGGCTCACACTTTGCTTTTTGTCTTTCATTGTGACGTTCACAAGCAGTAATGTTAGTTCTTGGCATCAAAGAGAAGTTGGCCTTTTGGTATAAGAGTTTTTGCTTGTTTGTCCCATGTAGCTTGATAGCCATAGAAATCAATTAAAGCATGTATGGACGGTTGTAGAGCTATTTAAATGTGTCCATATGTGCGTGTAAGAGAGAGAGCTGTGAATTTTTGTCTTTCATTGATGTTCCTGAGATGGGGGTTGACAGGAAGGTTCTTTTCCATCTCATTGGTGGGTTCTTTCACCTATTCAAGGCTTTTTGTTGCCGCGAGAGTGCTAATTCTTCGTCATGCCCTGCGTTATTGCTAATTACAATATCTAACTGCTTGTAAAATGGAAAGAGGAAAGTTATACATGGCAAATGATTGATTGTTAAATTGATTGTGGGTGTCTGGACATAAGGCAATCAGTGAACATACAGAGGCATTACATTACAAAGTAAAAAAAAAAATAAAAAAATTTGACAACAAGCAAACAAGCTGATGCTGGAATCCATCTGAGTGGGATCAGTCACCAGCAACATTTTAGTTTTCTGTTGAGCTCTTAGGCTTCCAAGGTTAGACTTGACCCAAATTGCTGAATTGAGATTCCCATTTTTGGTGCTCATGTTTCGTTGGACAACTCAGACAGTTAGTGTAAAATGCATTTGCTGCTTGTATTGTTGTGTTCCCTATGTTCTCAAGAGAAATTTGCTTAAAATCCCTAAAGACTTTTTGGCTGTACAATTTCTTTGTAGCATGTTCAATAGATTGAAGTTTGATGAACCTTTTATTTTATAGGCCATGGACAAGGCTTCAGAAAAGGGCATCATCTACATTGAAGGCTCTGGACCAACGTATGCCACTGCTACTGTAAGTTTGGTTAATATGTCACATCAGGAAGAGTTAGTATGTTGGAGGCTCCAGTTTTATTACATTAGTTCAACTGTAATGGATGCCACATGTTACAAATTAGTTTTTACCTCTCTGCTATGATATGTTATGGTCATGTAAGATATTGCTTTGTTAGAACTATAAAGGGTAAAAGGTCTTTAGGACTCTTAGGAGTCCTAAAGACCTATTTACCCTATAGTTCTAACAAAAAGCAATATCTTACATGACCATAACATATCATAGCCGAGGAAAAAAACTAATTTGTAAACAGTGGATCCATTACAGTTGAACTAATGTTATAAAAAAGGGAGCCTCCAACAATACTAACTCTTCCTGACTTGTGGACATATAACCAAACTTACAGGAGCAGTGGCATACTGTTGGGTCCAGAGCCTTCAATGTGATGATGCCCTTTTCTGAAGCTTGTCCTGGCCTATATAAATGAAAGAGTTCATCAAACTTCAATCATATGAACATGCATGCTACCAAAGAAATTGTACAGCCAAAAATCTTTAGGGATTTTAGCAAATTTCTCTTGAGAACATAGAGGAACACACACATAACAAGCAGCAAATGCATTTTACACTAACTGTCTGAGTTGTCCAACGAAACATGAGCACAAAAAATGGGAATCTCAATTCAGCAATTTGGGTCAAGTCTAACCTTGGAAGCTAAGAGCTCAACAGAAAACTAAAATGTTGCTGGTGACTGATCCCACTCAGATGGATTCCAGCATCAGCTTGTTTGCTTGTTGTCAAATTTTTTTATTTTTTTTTTTAACTTTGTAATGTAATGCCTCTGTATGTTCACTTGATTGCCTTATGTCCAGACACCCACAATCAATTTAACAAAATCAATCATTTGCATGTATAACTTTCCTCTTTCCATTTTACAAGCAGTTAGATATTGTAATTAGCAATAACGCAGGGCATGACGAAGAATTACACTCTCGCGGCAACAAAAAGCCTTGAATAGGTGAAAGAACCCACCAAATGAGATGGAAAAAAACCTTCTGTCAAACCCCCATCTCAGGAACATCAATGAAAGACAAAAATTCACAGCTCTCTCTCTTACACGCACATATGGACACAATTTAAATAGCTCTACACCGTCCATACATGCTTTAATTGATTTCTATGGCTATCACGCTACATGGGACAAACAAGAAAAACTCTTATACCAAAAGGCCAACTTCTCTTTGATGCCAAGAACTAACATTACTGCTTGTGAACGTCACAATGAAGACAACAAAAAGCAAAGTGTGAGCCAGATAAAACTAATAGGGGTGACTTGGTGAGTGAGCTACCTTCTCAAGACCAGATACATAAGCTCTCGTGTGAAAATGCAATAGATCATCAACAGAAGCAGGCTTAACAGTCGGAAGTTCAACAATGTCGTCACTGCGAACCTGTAAGAAAAATCATTACTATTTTAGTGCCTTGGGCTTTCATGGGCTATTGCATAGATACTAAAGCCTCAGCTTGATGGCAGCATATGTTGGGCCGTCAGTAATATTTTCCTCACATTAATCAAATAATTTTCTTGAGTTGCTGAAGAAGCAGATACCAGATTATCTACCGGCCAGATTTCAGGCACAATTGAAAACTCTACTCATTATATTATGAGTCGAACTAAACACATTTCTACAGTTTCTGGTCAAAATCAATTAAGAAGTGTAGGACAACAGATGCAAGTAAAAAAGGCAAATCTATAATTAGTAAGAATAACTAATGCGTGATAGATGGGATCATATGCAAGAGGAGTGCGATACCTTTGGAGTGAGTTCAATCTTCTCAAGAGCTGTAACAATTGCTGGGACCCTAAAAGGGATTCCAGGATGGGACTCCTGCCATCGTACACGCTGGCCATCATTAGAAAGATATATGAAACCACAAAGCGCAATTACAAACAAGAACAGGGGCCAATAAAAGCCGACTGGTGCAACTCTTGAACCAAAACACAGAAAAGGAAAAAGAGCAACTCAAAACATGTTCCATCGTATTCCATGACAATCACTCATCATTTTAATCCGAACCAATCACAAGCTTCTCAATGGCTTGACATACTGCTGATCAACCAAAACCTTCTCAAGGATCTGATAAAGAGCTACACAAGTGATCATCTAAACTCGAACTTCCAATGAATTATCTTGAAGAACCTCGTGTCAGTGAGTCCATTCTAAAACACAGAATCATCATTCAGACACCAAATGAGAACAGACTAAGCCAGGAAGCAATACGAACAAGACTTTGACACAACATGACAATTACATGATCCGGCCATTAGACAAACAGTATCCTCTTCGAGAGTAACTTCCGCGTAAGCTAAATCCAGAATCCAAAATCCAGTCCAACCTGGTGTGTGACCCATGGCGGGGGCTACACCGTAAAATAACACGGGCAGCAGCCAAACGCGGATGATTCTCCGTCTCATTCGAGCAACGAACCGGACCGCCGGTTCCCGGCGAAACGACATCTCCTCCGAGCTCCCGCAAATTCGGAGTCCAAGTGAAATCCCGCACGATTTTGCCGATTGCGGATATGATTCCACCCCCGAAACACCACATTCCCTAGACATAAACCAACAGGTGTTCCTCCGCCATTAACACGAGGCTCAAGTATGCGATGTGAATACACTCGCAGAAGTTCCCATCAATCATCAAGTGGCACCATGAAAATAACGCTGTGCGAATGCCATGCGCCATGCAAAGAATGGAAACGAAAAGCGAGAAACAAGCGAGACGAAGAAGAAGAGAACCAGCGAGAGAGGAAGCGCGCGGGGACGAATGAAGCTCCATGTTCCGAGTCTGGAGCGTCTCTGGCTGACCACACACACTGAGATTATTTATTAATTACTCAATTTTATGGATATCTCCCGATGAGCTTATGTAACTGGCAGCCAAGTAACGCCAACATCCGACCCGACCCGATATTTTAAAAGAAAAATAAGAACTCTGATAGGTTAGATACGTTGTGTGTATATATACCCGACCCGATCCGGCATGACATCTTAAAAGGAAAATAAAGAATTTTGACATGTTAAACATTTGTGTGTGTGTAATATATCACCCGTGAGTTTTTTCTTCTTCCGTTAAGGATTTATGATTAGGTTTTTTTGGATTGCTGGGTATATTAATTTTGGGATAATTGTTTATTTTTTATGGATTTATATTTTGATCTACAATTTATTTAAAATGCTTAAAATTGACCATGTGCTTGTCGAAATGAAACATCGAAATGCTAGACTTGCATGTCGCATGTCTGAAACGCTAACCACATATCCATGCATGTCGGGTAGTATCTGACATAGCATGGAAGCTCCCGAAGATTGTGAGTGCTTCACAAACTAGCTGCTGCCTAAAAAAAAAATCCATTTTTCGAGTTAATTTAATTTCAAAAAGGGATTTTCCTAATTTTTAATTCATGAGTTTCCCTAATTAAATTTACCGAAGGTTATGTTTGTGAACATCCTTTTCTATCCTAATTACTGCTTCACATAAATTGAACGTAAGAATATCAATGGATATCAATTTTCCATCTAATTTGCCTTTGATGGTAAGTTTTAAAAGTAATGGTTCACGGTATTTTCAATCTCCAAAATCTAATTTCAATTTACAGAATTCAAAAAAGATGAAAACATTGTGTCCCATAGAGACTTGAATTATCTTTTCTTGAAAACTAAAATTGAAAATATAAAAAAAATAAAAGATAATGATGATCATCTGATAAAAAAAATGAACTTAAATATTGTTGCCTTTTTTCTCGTTTGAATATTCAATTTGTCGTCGACCATATTAATTCTGTTGTCATATGAATTCTATGAGCTACCTTATGTTGAGATACTTGTCTGTTTACGAGATTTATATGATTTTTATATGCATGTGTTTACGATCCACGTTTGTTTCTCGATGTGGACTTTTAACACTTATTTATTCATAGAGTGACACGATGTGATCAAAAAATAAGGAGAGTGACATGATAACTTCTAATTAAAAGCTGAGAGTAATCAATGAACTTTATTTACAGATCATAATATTCATATATAATTCGATAAAGCTCAAAAAGGCAAAAAAAAAAAACGATAGACAGGCCATTGTTCGGAACCGACGATTGTTCCGAACCGATTTTGATTTTTTTTCAAAAAGGTTTTTGAGTTTAAAAATTAAATTGTGATGAATTTGTAATCAAATTGTAATTAAATTATCAAATAATGAATTATGAAATAAAAGAAAATTTATGAATTAGGAAATTATGAAATAATGTATTATCAAAAAAAAATTGCAATCAAATGTAAGGAAAAAAAAGAAGGAGAAGGGTTTGAACTTAATGATTTACATTAAGAGCCTACATATCTTCTTGGAATAAAAAAATCAAAATCCACGTAGTTCTCTTACAATTTAATAACCCCATTAATTACCTCATCTTAATCATCGTTACCGTTTCTGTACGGTGGCCGGTAGTATCTCCTTCATTAAAGAGTTCGGTTCATTAGATCTATTTTTTTTTTATTCTATATTAAACTTTGTCCAATCATCAACACAAGCTGGAAACTTCACCGATTCGAGAGCTAATCTTAAATGTCGTTCATCCAAAAATATTGTTTCTAGCGCTAAAATTTGTTCTACTGCAGCTGTTGAACAAGAAGTTGTTAAAATTTATTTTTGCAATCAAAACAAGAATTGGGTATAAGTAGAAGGCTCTTCCATCAATCAAATATTGTGAAATTTGTGCTGTCTTGAAATGTATCAAATTCAAAAGAAGTGTTAGATAGCCTATATTTTAGAATTACTTCTATTGCCTCCATTTTACTTTTTTTTGTGCCGATGTAACAAAGTTGGATACTCTCTGCAATTATTATGTTTCCACTTTGAAGCATTAAATTGAAAATCCGCATCGACTATCACCTAGATTATTTGTTCTACAAAACAATATAATTCTATTATTACATTTTTTAAAACTATTTTTTTGCTATAATTCTTATCTACCATTCACAATTAAATATAAACATTTATAATTAATCATTTAACTAATCACCCAAATCATCTAATTTTAGTCGTCGATCCAAAACCACAAGCAACGCTTAATACATTATAGGAATTTCCCTGAATCCGTCAGTCATTTTGTTCTCATTATTTTAATAGTATCACCTAAATTCTCATCATTTTATTTTCTTCAAGAATTCCAATGATATTAATTACATTGTATATAAAAATAAATGCCCAGTATATTAATAAAACACCGAACAAGTATTAAGTCGATCATTAAAAAATTTAAAATATCTAAATTTTTTTGCAATTATCCATTCTTGGGGTATAACTTGTTTGAGTTACATTATTTAAAATCAAATGCACATAATAAATCTTTATATGCAAAAGATTGATTAAGTAACTCCTAAGGTAAAATTTCAACGATTGAAACC
>JAGVVM010007438.1:0-18756 GCA_019149425.1 Psidium friedrichsthalianum
TTTTTTTGTGTGGGCTGTGTTCTGTGCTTTGCATTTGCTTGAGAGGGTGGCACGTGAACCCCACTATGGACAAAGGACTCGTAAAAAAAACAATTGGTCGACCCCGCGATTTTAGACCCATGTGTTTTGCGCAATCAGCAACGTAAAATAACCAGAAAAATGTTGCGACTCTTTGATGTCCTAAAAATTGAGTTTTCAGGTCGCAAGGAAGGAAGTTCGCAAGCGTTTGATCTTTGCGAGCTTGGCCGCCTAGGAGGCTTTTGCACGACGAGATCGCCCCTGATATGAAGAAGAGGGACTGACGCCCGCCGCCGGTAGTACACGAAACGGCCAACCGGTGGAACAAAATACGCCACGTCTTCTGACAAAAAGGCGTCGATCTTAGTTTATCTTATGTAGTTGAGTGGGGGTCCCTACCTTACATACGCGTCGTGGAAACTTGTACACCTTGAACAAGTTCGTTGTTTTATACTCTCCCCTCAGCCCACCAAGGCAGCCACTTCAAAACTTTGGTTCCACGCATGTCGGCCGGACAAGTTACTCTAGTATCGGCCTCCCATTGTTTGGTTCAGTCCACCCATGCAAATATCATTGGCAAGTTGCGTTCGCGTTATAAGCGATGCGTTGTCTTCGAGGATTTAGCAACTACTTGGCCGAGAACATGGTTGCACTGCTGACAAAGTAGTTGTCGATCGTAGTGAGTGAAGATCTCACCGGAAGGGGCCATGAGCGATTCGAGATGTGAGCTATGAGAACAAGGAGAACGCGGTCCAAACAACAAGACTCGCCTCGAGGGAAAGTTTTCTCCGGCGATATTGGAGAATCAGCCGCACCAGAGCATAGCCTCTTTGGTCGCCAGGCACACAGGTGCGGCGTTTCTGGAGCTCATACCCTTCTCTTGCTGAAAAGAACTTTTTCTGAGTGCAAATAGATTTCTGGTTGGGTATGGCTGTCCCCGCCTCCTTCATTTTGGATTCAATCGTTGACTCTTCTGTGCATTTCGCTTGCTCTTTCAGTCCATGGTCACTTCGATCTTTGGTCGCGCGGATGTGGGCTCGTGAAGACTTTAAGACATTGATTACATATGCATTATCTGTGAACAAAGTCAAAAAATTTCATCAATTGTAACGTAGTGAGGTAAGCTTATGCATAATTACTGTGGAGAAACAAATAAAAGCTATCCCAAAATCAGAGGTAAATAAATTACTGAATTATCCACCGAACATCCATGCACTAGCGTACGAGTGTGTTTTCAACCGTATGTGTCCCAGCTTAATTTCTTCTGAGGGGAAAGGCATGTAATAAGCTGTATCAGTTCCCAAAAAAAGTTAAGGACAATGGCCCGATAGAAGACAAAACAAAGCCGAGGACAGTGACTTGGAAAATCACTTCGCAACGAACATATATTTACCAGAAGATGAAACATTCCTGATTGAGCAAAGTCTCGTACCACCCGTTTGCAGCCTCCCTGCGAGGTTTCCTTCATGCCCATGGGATGAGTCCTTGTATGCATGACCACAAGCCAGCAGAGAAAAATCTACATAATAAACGAAAGAGACTAGATTTTTCTGGCAAAATAGGGACCTCCATTACAGATCATCACATGAAACCACACAAGACCAGTATGGATAGACACGAGGAATCTGCCTATTCCAAATATCGATTCACTGGCCAAAGCAACGAAGTGAGAGAAGCTGAGCCAAACATGAAAAGCATTCTTGCATCCAGAATCGTCTGCTCAAACGGGGTATAAGTGTAGTTCTTCTGTGGCGAATCTCCGTGGCAGGATTTGACAGCGGTCATCATGGCGGGGAAAAGGGGCCTGGCGAGCGGAGAGGCATTCGTTACAGGAAAGCTCTCTCATCAACTCTGCTAGGGATTCAAGAATCCCCAAGCTTAGTGGCATACGAGGCGGTGTCCCGCCCCGGAGTGTCAGGGGAAAGTAATAATTAACCTTTTGCTCAACCTGACTCAATGAACTTTTTATGTCTCACTCAAGAGTTGAACATCAACGTTAAGATGAGACAACTTAGCGTAAGGCTGTCATTGTAGCCTGTCAGGATGTGCGGAAATGACCTATATAGTTATACCTGCTTTCCACCTGATCCAAAAACCCTTGTGACTCAAAGATATGGTAGCCACATTGTATCATTGAAGTGTTTTTCAATTTTTCCTAGGGAGCACAAGTAATGCTCATACTTGTTTTCCGAGAAGTTTATCTCCCATCGCCATCATCTCTCGATACGGCCTTCTTTTGTCGTTAATTATTTCCTCCAAAGCCCCTTACTTTGCGATCTGGATATTTCTGAAAGCAAGCAGAGAGAAACGTTAATCCAAAGAGAAGCTCTAAAACCTAGCTGTCATTACAATGTGCAGCTACATTCTACTGGGGTGCTTATAAGGAGAAGCTTTTAGCAAACTATGGTGCCAATCTCGTAATGCCCTGTAAAGTATCCAAACAAATTTCTGCTGACAAAAAATGCAACTAAAGATGCAAAATAATAATTATTACTACAATGCTTACTTTCAGCTGTGAGGTCATCTACAGTTGATTAACAATCTCAAGGACAGGAGATCGGGATAGAGCACCGCTCAAGAAAGCTGAGTGTCAGCAGCATTGATTTGGAATAAATGGTTGATGTGCTGTGGGGAATTGCGGAATCCAAAGGTTCCTAAAACCTAGTGACTAGGACGGCATATAGAGCCTGTTTCAGATTGTTCAAGGATGCATCTGAAGAATACAAGCTAATAATGTCGTTCCACCTATGTGGTGGGAAGATCGGAGATGCACAGTAAACATCCCAAATTCCGCATTTGGGTACTAGGCATTCAAGGAAATAAGACCCTGATATATTCTACACAAAATTAGAATGATGGCAACAGGTAACAGAGAATACCCTCACAATCGGTGTGGAAACCAACCTCTCTTTACGAAAGAAACTGTGTGCAGGTGATATGAGCTTCATTTATCATATTGATTCTTTGGCATAGCCACTTCTTATCCACTGAAATGAGTTGAGTTGGCTAAGATAAGCATCATGATATATACCTGTTAGGGAAATATTCCATACTTGAGTTTTCTCTCCTCATATAGCAAAGTATCCCTTCTATTTCAAAACCTGTAACTTGCACATCAAGACAAAATTTAAAGCTTGTAAAGACTCACTGCACCTCTTTCAAATATAGAACCACAACATAAAAAAGAAAATTGACCAACCACCACCTAACCAATCCAAGGTCACCGTACACCAAACACAAAAACAGCACGCCATGTTTTGCCGCCGCACACCACCAACTGATGCCCTGCCCAATGCCACCGGGCCCAACCAGCACCAAACCAACAACCATGATCCCTCCCCTCCTTTTGCGCAGATCTCTAAAGGAGGAACTCGGCCATGGAGCTTCATGCTTGAGCTTTGTCCAGAAGCTCGGCCACCATGGCTATGGAGCTCATGCTCAAGCTCTGTTCGAAGCTCTACCACAGCCGTGATGTCAAGTGCAAGCGACTTCGAGCACCCGACAATCATCTGGGCTACCAAGGAGGTCAGACCATCCCCAACTCCGTTTTGGTGTGGAAAGTGTTGACGTCAGTGGCAACGGCCTCGAAGCTAGGGAGCCAAGCATGAGGAGGAGAGAGGAACCCCAGCTTAGGTTCTTTGTCTCAATTCCACCCTGAACACGTTTTTGTCTAAATGTTCACAAACTTTTACTCAAATCACAAATACACCCCGCATTCAAAAATCACATCTAGTTTCTTCAAATACCACCACATCAGGGTCAGTCAAATGTTCATTATCAAAACTTGCGTCTTCAACCAACACCCTCACCTTCATATGGAATAACATCCTCATGATGTTGGATAATATTGAAGAAACAGTGATGATTTTTGGACACGGAGGAGATTTAGGATTAGAGTGAAAGTTGGTAATTATTTATTTATGCAAACAAAAGACTTCGCACTGGTTATTGAACCTACAGTTGGTCAATTGGTCAATTTTTAGTGAATTAAGCCATTGGGACGCAATGAACAACTGAGAAGGATGAGAGAGGAACAGATTCTCAAAAGTGAAATAAATATTGATGTACAGGTATTAAAAGTGAGGATGGCAGTTGATACTTTCACCTTATGTTTATCCAGGCAGCAACGAATTTCTCCTAGAGTAAACACAACAAACTCTAGATAGAAATACATAAGGTTTACCTCATTTTTAAGAACCGTTAGAATGAAATAGAGGTTTGAAGCACACATTACTAAAAAGGGCAACAAAATTTGAGAAGTTAGAAGAAATGCTTTTGAGCGGAAAAGGCATCTTTTCTATATATATAGTATGGACACTCATGATCATGCATTTTTAACTCATGCTATCAAATTATTTAGACTTGATTATTACAGACAAATGATATCAGCCAGATTGCTGCAATTTTGCATAGTGGTCACTTTTTAAACAAAATCAGAAGCATGTACATTAAGCCAGATTAGGCATTTCTTTCAGTTGTTCTATCCATTTATGTGATGAATTGTCTGATTCACATTTCAAATACGATGTCCTATTGTGTATTCAGTTGTATAGTGACTACATGAAGAGCTTCAGGGAAAACATGTCAGATTTCCTGGAATCAGGACAGATAATAGACATTGAAGTAGGTTTAGGACCTGCAGGGGAGCTAAGATACCCCTCTTATCCAGAAAGTCAAGGCTGGGTTTTTCCCGGTATCGGGGAATTTCAGGTAACAGTCACCCTCAAACAATGTCGGCATAACTGTATGATATTCCCTAGGATGTTAACCAGGGTAATACAGAGACGATCGACTTTAATTTCAGTGCTATGACAAGTATCTCAAAGCAGATTTCAAGGAGGCTGCAATAAATGTGGGTCATCCTGAATGGGAACTCCCAGATAATGCAGGAAGTTACAATGCCACACCTGAATCAACAGAATTCTTCGGTCCAAACAGGACATACATCACCGAGAGAGGAAAGTTTTTCCTGACTTGGTACTCTAACAAATTAATAACCCATGGTGATCAGATAATGGATGAAGCCAACAAAGTATTCCTAGGCTGTAGAATCAAGCTAGCGGCCAAGGTGACTCCATATATCACATGCAACTACAGCATTTATCTAGTTATGTGTTTTTCAGAATCAGAACTTAGCTATATCAACCAAATGCCATCACGAATCAGGTATCTGGCATACATTGGTGGTATGAAGATGATAGTCATGCTGCAGAGCTCACTTCTGGATACTACAATCTGAATGACAGAGATGGCTACAGACCTATTGCGAGGATGCTGTCAAGGCATCATGCAATTCTTAATTTCACGTGTCTTGAGATGCGAGACTCTGAACATGCTGCTTCTGTTAAAAGCGCGCCCGAGGAACTTGTACAGCAGGTACAACTTTCTATTCTTTAAACCAGTAGAATAAAAAGTAGTGAATAACAATAATCATGATTGGAAATAATTAAGAGAAAACTTGAACACCAGTTGAAAGATCTGTGATCTCTACCAGAATTGAACTTATTACTATAAGAAAATCATGATAGCCAGGGAAAGATAATCACATAAAATGAGTCCACTTGGGGTTCATATTTTGCAGGTTCTGAGTGGATGTTGGAGAGAGAAAATTGAGGTAGCAGGAGAGAATGCACTTTCAAGATATGATCGAGCTGCCTACAATCAGATACTTCTAAATGCTAGGCCCAATGGGGTCAGTAGAGATGGCTCGCCAAAGCTGAAAATGTATGGAATAACATACCTTCGTTTATCAGACAAGTTACTCAAAGGAAACAACTTCAAGATATTCAAGACATTTGTGAAGAAAATGCATGCTGATCAGGTAAAGGAAACCCTCACGAAATCTCTGTATAAATCTTCATTTAGATGTCTAAACACTCTCTTTGTTTGGTCCAGGACCACTGTGCGGATTCAAGAAAGTATGGCCAATCTTTAGATCCACTAGAGTGTTCAAACCCAAAGCTTCCAATTGAAGATTTGCTAGAAGCAACCGAACCAATGAAGCCATTTCCATGGGATAAAGAGACAGACATGGGCGTTGGTGGTGCACTTGCTGATTTCTTTGACAAATTCATAGAAAAAATAACCTCTTTTTTGAAGTGAGAAGACCAGAGAACGACAAAGAGTGAATAGCAGTACAATATTGCCCACCGAGGCACAGACATGTCCAAAGATCACAGAAAGTCCTTTCATGGCAACAATAGCAGTACAATATTGCTCTCACTGTTCATGTGACCTATCTCCAACCAAGTAGATGGACCATCTTATCCACTTCAGTAAAACTGTATCCTGGTTGTTTTCTCAAACCGTGACCTCTCATCATGGCTCTAACTCTTTCGACATCATGCCATCGTTTCTCAGCGGTATATTTGTTTGAATATATATATATATATATATATATATATATATATATATACATATACATATATCCACCCACACCACCATGATCAATAGAAAACAGTTTCTAGCAGAGATTTCTGCCAGCTGAACATTTCTATTCCACCTGCAGGCTGAAAGAAGGCAGACTATATGTCACTTGTGCCTTCTAGTTCCAGAGTCTCGATCAGTTTGTATGCTTCATATAATTTCCCCACGTGGCCAAGATCCACCAAACATGTAAGGTGTGTAACTGCAGGCTTGACTTTATACTGCTTTTCCATTTTCTCAAATATTTCTCTGCCATCATCAACTAAACCTGCATGGCTACATGCAGACAAAACCGAAGAAAATAGAGCCCCATCTGGAGTAATACCTTCTTTCACCATAGCATAAAGCCTGGCAACAGCCTCCCTTCCCTTTCCATGCATCGCATATTCAGAAATTATAGAAGTCCAAGGAAAAAAATCTAATGGGGCAATTCATCTAAAGCGTGATGTGAAGAGTTAAAGCTGCTACGTTTCGAACAAATGTCCACGAAGGCAGTTCCTACAATAGTGTTGGCACCAAATCCTCTCTTAACCAGATATGACAGAACAGACATGCCAGAATGCAAGGCCGTGATCTGATCACAAGTTCCAAAAACAGCAGCAACTTCCTCGGGTTTTGTACCTTCACGAACCATCCGAAAGAAAAGCTTTATGCTTTCCACAGCATCTCCAATCTTCACAAAAAGCAGATCTCATCGAGTTCCATGACGCTGTTTCAATTACTGTCGCCTCAAACGATCTTCTTGCTTTCAATACAAAATAGGAAGTACATGCATGTCTATAAGAGCGTTCACCACAAATCTGTTGCAAAGTCTATCCCCATTCCGGACAGCATAGGCGTGAACCTCTTTCCCTTGCTTCACTCCTCTAAGGTTGGACAAAGCCGTGAGAAGAGCGAGCGAAGTGGTTCCATCTAAAACAAGTCCATCCTTCTTCATTTCTCGGAAAACCAATAAAGCCACTTCCGCTTTGCCATTCCTTTGCATAACCAAAAATCATCATATTCCAAGAAGTTAATTCTCTTTCACGCATTCCGTCAAACAGCGCCCACGCAGCCTCAATATTCCCAAACATCACATGCATGGCGAGCAAAGAATTAGCCACATAAACATCAGACTCCAACCCGCTAAACACTATCTCGCTATGAGCTCCCTCTTTTCCCAATTTCGACAAACAACACAGACCACCGCGTGACTTGAAGACAAAAGGGTAAGTGAAATTTATCCGCCTTTCGACCGAAACTCGGACATTTCCCGGTACAAGACGAGGGACTTGAAAGGGAAGCCGCTACACCTACAAGCGTAGCCCCTGATCATGGAGAATTCCACAACAACGGATTTTTCCAACTCAATGTGGTCAAACATTCCCTGGGCCTCCTCCATGCGACATCAGAGAGCCCAAAACTAAAAAAAAAATGGAGATGCGGGGTATCGATCCCCGTACCTCTCGCATGCTAAGCGAGCGCTCTACCATCTGAGCTACATCCCCTCGTTGCTTTTGAGAGTTTCATGTCTAGAAATATATATTTACAAGACACGGTAAAGCTAAAAGAGTATTATTCTGAAAATAATATTTTCATAATAGGAGGTGATTAATTAGCGCATCTTACCTGTTAGTGACGTGCGTTGTGTAAAAGAAAAATGTGCAGATAAAGTGGTAAATGCCGAAAAGAATAATAGGACTTCAAAAGAACATTCCCAAAATGGTATTTTCCAAGTTTATACGAATACGTATGAAATGAGTCAGATTCTCCTGAAACTTTCTTTTGATGCGATTGTTTTTCTTCATTCGTTCAGTTAACACATGCCATGTGGAGATGCCTCTTTTAATTTAAATTCAATCTGAAATGGTTTAAATAATAAATTTAGACCCTTTAGGACAGGAGATAAAAAAAGTCGATCGAGCTTGCCTGGACTTTGTTAAAATTATCTCGCATGGAGTTAGGAGAGTAGATAAAACAACTCCCCAATGGATTGAAATCGGTTAAAATCAAAAGATGCGATGGAGTGAGGGAGGCTCCCAAAGAACGGACGTTTCGGAAATAGAAAAGAATGGGGGGGAAAACAGGTGTGGAAAACAATTTGAGAAATCCAGAAATCCATCTGGACTGGTCGAAACGTAATAAACGCAAAGGAGAAGGGCAGATAGCGAGGACGACCCCCAAAGATTATGGGCGTTCCCAACTTTGTTCTCGTCACGTCTATCCTCGCGGAGGCGTCCTTCTTCTCTGTCCTCGCGCGTTCAAGAACAAAACATGCAAATGGAAGAAGAAACAACTCGTCGCTCCGGGCTCTAGATCGTTTGCGGGCTCGCTTCTTCTGTGATTGTCACGCCAACACCCCTTCTCTTCTGCACCCTCAAGTTTCTTGATTCTTTTTCTTTTTTTTTTTGGTCGTTTCTCCCGCCCATTGGCTCGAGAAGAGAGTTTCTTGATTTTCCAGCAGAGGTCCGGCTCTTCTTCGACACGACCCCCGTTGGTTGGTTCATCGCTCGTTTTGTGAGGAGGGCTTTGTTGGATCGGCATTTCCACGTTCACCCCAGATTTTGGTGTGTGTTTGTCGACTTTTCTTTTCTTTTCTTTTTGGTCGTTAGGACGTTCCAATCTTCTTGATCCTGAGTGAATTGACGTAAGGGTACGTGCCCATTTGTCGGATCGAGCAACAGCAGGAGGAGGAGAAGGAGGAGGAGGAAGAAGATAAAAAGGCTGTTTGGGTTTTAGGTGGCAAAGGTGATTCTTTTTTGCTTCTTTTGTGAGAAATTTCGAATGGGATGAAATGAGAAGAAAAGCAAGAGAATGGAGATGTGAGAAGGAATAGATATGAGAGTCAAACGTGGGTCGATCATCTTCGTGATTCTGCTATGCGCATTGGCCGCTGGGAGCTCGGAAGGCAAGAGAAAAGCTGTGCAAGAACTTCTCGGACATGGAGGCGTTTCATTGCCACCACGGGCGAGTTCCGACATGGTACGAGGATTTTTCACATGTTATTTTTACTTTTATTTATTTCCTTTTTCGAATTTTGAATTTCTTTTTGCCTCCTCTGGAGCTTAACTTATAGATGTGTATGTATGTGTTTCCTGGTTGAATCTATTTAGCTCGTTTGTCTTTTGCTGGAAAAGCTTCTGGAAAAAGAAGAGCTGTTCCTAAAGAATTTGTCCTTGCCTAGGCCCTAGATGATCGGATGGCCTGTAGAGTGCGTAGTATTCTTTGATCAAAGACAGATTCCAGGGTCCCAAACAACAACAAAAAACGATAAATAGGAGAAATAAAATTGATTCATTAGGTGTCTCATAATGCATAAATTTTCAGGATGCGAGTTGATTGAGATGTTCCTGGGGAAAAAATGAAATGGTAACTTGAAAGAGAAGAATCTGAACCTGTGCTGCAAATTCTTAGAGAGAAAAAATGTAGAAGAAAGAACCTTTTTGGATACTTAGTAGCTGGATATCTAAGGAACAAGGGTGGCCCTCACACGCATTTGACTTGACAGCCGCATTCATTTGCAATTTGAGGTGATGAAGTCCCCTGAAATTTCGAATGTGTTATATTGATAACAGACAGAACAAGCATGGATTTACTGCGAGAATGAACTGATGGGCAGGGCAGAGGTGATGCGAGACTTTGATGTGTACGTGCTGCAGGAGGCAATCTATGGCCTTAGATCAATCAAAGGAAACACGGACAAAGCCTTGGGAATTCTACCGCCCGATGTGAAACGCATGCTCTTGGATTGCTTAAGGGAGAACAATCTCCAAGCACGCGCTTCCAATGGGGAACTGAACTCGAGGAACTGGTTCATGGAGTGCGTGGAGTTTCTCTTCTATTGGCCAAATATTCCTCGGAGAAATCTGGTAGCCAGGTCAGATCACCGGATAACATGGACTGATGTGCTAGCACCAGCTCCATCAAGGTCTCAGCGTAAAAATATCGTGCCCAGTCCTGCTCCGTCCCCGTCTCCGAACCAAAATGGAGCAATAAGCCCTTCTCCATATTCTGCAACAGAATCTCCTAGTCCCCGTCCAGCTCCATCTAATCTTGCTCCAACCATTTCTCCATCCCCAAGACCACAAGCTCCTGTGGAGTCACCAGAGGAGCCATCTTTGCCGCCAGATACAAGCGAGTCACCGGAACCACTGTCAACTAGTGAAATTCTACCTATGAGGGCACATGTTGCTCCAAGCCATACACCTAAGAAAGACGATCCCAAATGGACGAAAAGCACAATAGTTGCCGGGTGTACAGCAGCTGGGACATTTTTGGTTGCCTCACTGATCTTCTTATTATGCTGGTCCAAGGGCAGGAACAAGAAAGTTGATCCCAGAGCAGGGCAAAGAGATGATAGTCCTCTTCTAAACTTGAGCTTGAGTGATTTCTCTGCAGGTATTCGTTTATTAGGTGTCACTTTAAATATTGGCATGTCATCATTCTAATTTTCTGATGTCTGATCTGACGATATGTGAACTTTATCAGGTTCTTCCCAAAAATCCCATAGCATTGGAAATTCAAGCAGTAAACAACTGAGTTCTAATAGTGGAAAAACCCCATCCTTTGTGAGTCACCTTTCCATAGTATCCGACCATCATGGTTCCTCACAGCCTGAAGTATCCTGCCTAGAAACAACTGGAGTAGTGCCACGTCCTCCACTGAAGCCACCTCCTGGAAAATCAGCTCCATCACCTCCTGGACCTCCACCTGTGGGACCTCCACCTGTGGGACCACCACCTCCTGGACCACCACCACCACCACCTCTTCTCCGTCCACGGCCTCCACCACCACCAAAAGGTGCTCGCCCTCCACCACTACCTCCTAAAGGAGCTTCACCTCTTAGACCAAACCAGCAGGATGACCCCAATGCAGAATCTGAACCCAAAACCAAGTTGAAGCCATTTTTTGGGATAAGGTCCTGGCAAATTCTGATCAGACAATGGTCTGGCATGAGATCAAATCTGGGTCCTTCCAGTAAGTCTAGGATCTATCTTAGATTGACTTAGTCAATTGAGTACTAAGTATGATTTGAAATTTAGTCAATTGTGTACTAAGTATGATTTGAAATTGACGTTGTCAATAAAGAACCAAGTACTCAAATGGTCATTCTCATGATATTTTTCACAGGTTCAATGAGGAGATGATGGAGTCATTATTTGGATACAGCACTGTGGATAAGAACAAAAATGACCGTAAAAAAGAATCATTATCACTGGAAACTCCACAGTATATTCAAATTATTGATACGAAAAAAGCACAGAACCTCTCAATTCTACTACGAGCACTTAATGTGACAACAGAGGAAGTCTGTGACGCCCTTCAAGAAGGTAACCTCTATGTTTGGATTCGAATTCATGTTTGCATTGTATCTGTGCATTTTAGTTGTGCTTTACTCAGCCACTGTATCAAATAACCTCATTTGATATGATAGCCTAAAAGAATATTCTTTTCATACCATACTAACTAACGCAGAGTTTGATGTTCCATCCTTTTCTCATATCCTAAACTTCTGCAAAATTTATTGAAATTGGTCCCAGAAATTAAATCATCATTGTGACAAGTATTGATCATATTTGCCTCTTCATGTGGAGCCTCCACTCTTCCATGTTGATCTTCTCAAGTAACCACTAGATAGATCCTAGTATATACTTTATAGAATCTGATAAGCAAGCAAGATGACATCCTTGTGTGCAATTGAGACCATGACATGGAGACCAACTTTGCGAAGCCTGATGCTTCAATAGCTCATGGCCTGGTTTCTTGACCTGAGAGACATCGTGATCTGGAGGTTGGTGACCTATTAAAGACTACCAATTTTCTTTGTGCCCTGAGACTATTTGCTGTTGTCTGCAAGACAACAAGTGTAACTGAGATACAATCCAGATATTGAATCCTGTATATGCCTTGGGAATCGGTAAGCAAACAATGACTAGAAAGAATGAGTTGCCATCCTCAAGTTGTTATGTAGACCAATTCACTGCTTTTATACTAAGGTCAGAGAAAGTGAGTTCTCAACTTTTCAGGATATATCATTCTTTGTTACTTGTAAAGGTGGTGGCTGATTCTTATGCTTGTAATATTACAGGTACTCAGCTTCCGGTGGAGCTTCTCCAGACTCTTCTTAAAATGGCTCCGACAACACAAGAGGAACTGAAACTCCGATTGTTTAGCGGTGAAATATCTCAACTTGGCCCTGCAGAGAGGTTTTTGAAGGTCTTGGTTGAAATCCCATATGCTTTCAAGCGAGTGGAGACACTCCTATTTATGAACTCCGCTCAGGAAGAAGTATCCAGTGTCAAAGAATCCTTGATGACTCTAGAGGTAAATGATTACTACTTAGTTGAGATTGGATGTTTCTTGCACTTCTGTTTCTTTGATTTATACTTCTCTGTTAAACTCGAGTTAGCAGAGGTACGAGACATTCCCATCACCATTTGTCAGTTATAAGATAGGAAACTTGGGGCATACCTAGCTCTAATTCGTATACACTTCTGCACAGAGATACAATATATTGATCATTGTCATTCCATAACCAGAATTTACCTCTTTTAATTGCAGGTCGCCTGCAGTAAACTCAGAGACAGCAGACTGTTCCTTAAACTCTTAGAAGCAGTCCTCAAAACCGGTAACCGCATGAATGATGGGACATATAGAGGTGGTGCGCAGGCATTTAAGCTTGACACACTATTGAAATTGTCAGATGTCAGAGGAAAGGATGGTAAAACCACCCTTTTGCATTTCGTTGTTCAAGAGATCATCCGTTCTGAAGGAATTCGGGCTGCTCGTTCTGCAAGCGAGAGCCAAAGCATGTCTAGTGTTAGATCGGAAGATCTCGTGGTCGACTCAAACCATGATTCAGCAGAACATTATCGTGCTCTTGGGCTGCAGGTGGTTTCTGGAGTCAGCAACGAACTCGAAGACGTGAAAAAAGCTGCCGTAATTGACGCTGATGGTTTATCGGCTTCAGTAGCAAAGCTGGAGGTCTCACTTGCAAAGACTAAACAGTTCCTCAACACCGAGATGAAGAGCATGGAGGAAGAAAGCAAATTCTGTGACTCGCTCACCAGTTTTGCCGACCGTATAGAAGGTGATGTTGCATGGATATTGGAGGAAGAGAAGAGGATAATGGCTTTGGTGGAAAGCACCGCAGCTTACTTCCATGGGAGCGCCGGGAAATCGGAAGGGTTACGTCTCTTTGTGATTATACGTGATTTCTTGATAATGTTGGATAAGGTCTGCAAAGAAGTGAGGGATTCAGCAATGAAGACAGTTAAGACTTCCAGAACAGAGACACCAACTGCATCACCTTCCCGAGAAAACCATCAGCCATCACCAGATATCCGGCAGCGACTCTTTCCAGCAATTTTAGACCGACATATGTATGATTCTAGTTCAGATGACGAGAGCCTGTCTGCATAGTTTTGTATTGGTTTGCTGGTCTTCATTCAATGAGAAGTTGGTGGAATTCTAAGTATAGTCACCTTTATACTTGTAACAGAAGCGAGTTGAACGGACAATGCAAACTTATGCATTAAGACTCACCAAAACGGATTTTAATAGAGGCAGCTTTTCAGTTTTAACTATGTTTTATTAAGATAAGAACTTTGTTTTTTGGGGCTTTGTCCAGTAATTGCCGCTTGAGGAAGAAGAAATGCTAAACGGCCTTACATCCAGGAATATCCACATGACATCAATAATTTAAACAACAGATATGCTCGCATGAGCTATGCTGCACATGGAAGACCAAATACACATGGTACTGCAGATTATTTAGACCAATTATTCTGCAACTGATGAATGTACAAAAATATTGAGTAAAATGCAAGAAACACTTTTGTCACCTCACTTGTTCAGCTTCTCCTCTGTTATTCATAGATGTGTAACATTCACATACAAAATCATCATTGTTTGGGACAGAAAAGTGAAACTTTGAAGCAAAGACAGATCTGCGTCAGACTCATTACGGTGCAAATCAACTGGGGATCAGCGAAGGTTCCTATGGCAACAAGCCACAAATAAATAGTAACGATCCCTCAGCTACCTAGCGTCTGTAGGCCCTTATCCAACAAAAAGAGGTCTTTGACTCTGAAGAGATAATGACATCCATTGATGCACCATCATCTCGTTATTCACTACCAGAACCAGCTTCTACATCAGGCCAATTAGCATATGCCGAGGCCAAACCTACTGACGAGAAAAAAAAAAAAAAAAAACTTTACAGCAACCACTAAAGCTTTCTCTTGCTGCAGAAAGGTAAACTTCACCAACATCATCTTTCTCTGCATATACTGATAGTTCAATGCTGCTTGTGTCAAACCTCATTTGTGTTTGCACAAACTCCTGAGAAAAATAGAGTTTTACACCCGTATATACATGTGTTCAGCTTCGAATTGCCTTAGTGATCATGGGCTAGCACCGTATTATGGTGCCTTAAAAGAAGTGCCACGAAAGTTGTCTCCGTGCCAGCTTCTTTAACTCAACCCACAAGTAAAATTTCTGATTCAGGAAAACTCTGTCAATCGGGTGCTATCCAGAGAGGAGAACAAAAAAAATGAGCTCGCCCCATGGCTTCTGAGTCTATCCCTCATGCAAAGGCATGCTGGATAAGCTCCATGTGATCCATTCCAATGCATCCGCTACCACAGAGGACTTCTCTCCACTCACAAACTCTTTTATAATGCCATTTACTTCTACCGAACTCTTCCCTGTTTCCTTATCCATACCTCTGTTCTTCATAAGTTTCCATACCCTCAATGATTCCTCCTGCAAACCCATATCAGCATAAATATTGGATAAAAGAATGTAAGTCCCACAATCATCAGCTTTTAGCTCCACAAGCTTCTTGACTGCAACTTCTGCCAGCATTATATCTCGATGAGTTCGACATGCTAAGAGCAGAGATCCCCAGAGTGCAGCACAATTGGGTTTCATAGGCATGGATTTTATGACTTCTCGGGCACTATCTAATTGACCAGACCGACTAAGGAGATCAACCAAACAGCTATAGTGCTCAAGCTTGGGTTCTATACCATAAACTCCTTTCATTTGTTCAAAGATACTGAGACCTTCATAGACAAAACCTGCATGACTGCATGCCGTAATGACTGCAAGGAAAAGCATATCATCAATCTGTACATTTCTTTCTAAAACCATCTTCTTGAATAATTCCACTGCTTTCTTTCCATGGCCATTAGTACCATATCCAAAAATCATCACGCTATAGCAAATGGCATTTCTCTCAGACATGCTATCAAAAGTCCTGCTGGCCTCACCGACGCTCCCACATTTCATGTACATATCAAGAAGCGCAGCCTGAACGACTATGTCAACGTCTATTCTGTTCCTTTCCATATAGGTATGTATCCATCCCCTTGACCAAGCGCCCCAGCTGGCCACATGCTGATAGTGCTCCAACCACTACAACCTTGTCAACCTTCACATGTTCCAAAAGCATCTGCTTAAAAAGTTTCAATGCTTCCAGGGGATTTCCATGCGAAACCATTTCCATCTAGCAAATATCACATTTTTTTCCGTGGCATCATATCAAATAGTTCACGAGCAGCCATCACATCTCCCACCTTTACATATCCAGCAATCATAGAATTCCATGAAATAGTATCTCTGATAGGCATGTTATCAAAGAGAAGTCGAGCACTTACAACATCACCACTTCTCTGACAAAATCAAAAGGAGGCCTGTAAGCACAAATTCTATGAGAGATAAACGATCATTATATGCATCTACATTTCAGGGAGAGAAACTACTTCATGGAAAATGCAACTTTCTTCCAATTTCATCACTTCAAATTTGTTAGAAGTTGCAATTTTTATCTTATAAACTCTAAAGCCAATTCCTTTCCATCTCCTTTGCACATAAAATTTAATTAAGTTTGCAACAAACTCAGCAAAATAACTTCATATATAACCAAACCCGCATCCAAGGCATCTAATAACAGTTGTTAAGAGCAACAGATAAACAAGATCTGAAAGTACCATATTTACTCTTAACTGGAGGTAAAAAAGAAGATAACCACACAGTCATGAGTAACTATGATATTCCGGACATTAGATAGCCAAATGCCTTAAACATTCAGGTGGAAAAATCCACAGAAAGGCAAAGCCTCATGTAAAACAAACTTCTCCTGCAACCGCAGTTACTACTAAATAAAGAAATCATGTAGAACAGACCTTACCATAAGCATCTATCATAATAGACCAAGAAATCACATCCGTGTCAGGCATTTCATCGAACACCCTCCGGGCCTCTTCTGTATTCCCGCGCCCACATAGGCACTCAATAATAGATTCCAAGACACCAAATCCTTTTCCTCGACCCATCGAAGCCATCCTCGCACAACCTATTTCTCCACACTTCCCGTACATACCAATCAATCCATTCACTGCGAACAGGTGGCAACATCTTCCTCTCTTCACTAACTCCCCATGAACCAGCCTTCCCTCGGCCAAGCCCATCATCATCCCGCACGCTTTAACACAAAAGGGTACGTGTAATTATCCCCCACAAGGACTTTTCTTCTCATACCCGCGGTAAAAGCTCCAAGCTTTTTCTGGGTTTGAGCTGCTGACGTAGCCACTGATCATGGTGTTTGTACATGAAAACACTCTGCAGGTGAATTTGGCCGAACACAGACCGCGCGTAGTCCATATTGGGCGTGTCCAACGATGTCAGGGAAGTGAGTAGCTTGCTCAACGTCGAAGGAATCGGAGATGAAGCTGGTCGTAATAATTGGGCATGATTTGGAGGATTGCGAAAGGGTTTTTGGAATCCTTGAAGAAGTGCAATCAGTGGGTTTTGAGGTGTGTATGGGGATGGAGACGTGAACCATAATGGGCGCAACACGGAACACACATCACCTCTGCTGAGCTTGTATCAAAGACACGTGAGAGCTCAGATTGAATACCGGAAGAAGTGGAAAGTACGCAAGACCTGCCTTCTTGGAACTGGCAACGAGGGTGTGAGTTCTATAATCTCACGCCCTTAATTCAACTGAAGCGTACGTACGCAAACTAGGAAAAGATGTCACCAAGGCTCTAACTTTGAGAACTGTGCTTGTTTTGATGTCAAAAATTTCGCCGTGCGTAGTATTTGAGGTCAAATAAAAAAAAAGGATCAGTTAAAGTGTCCAGACACCAATTAAAATTTCGATAAAAATGCGACTTTTCTATAATAACTAGTAAAAAAACAAACGTTAACGTCACCTTGCTGTGTTGAACTTTATGTAATTAATAGACGTAGATCCTCTTCAAATTGAAACTCTTTCAAAATAAAAGAATATCGCTTGTTATCGATGCTCTCCCTCGCCTTTCCTTCCTCATGTGCAAGTTTCTTCTGCTTCGGGAAGGACCCAACTTCCTCTCCCTGACACGTTGGATCGACACCTTCATCGGACTCCAAAGACCTCCAAACTTGCCTCCTAGGTTTACATCCTCTTTGCTCCAATGGTGCTTCCAGAGCTTAATTTCTCCGTCAATGGGCTCGATCTCGTTAAGTTTATTGTTCTGGAATAAGCCACTGATCGAAGGGAGCCAAATTAATTCTGGACAACAGCCATGAGATGGCTACGTGCTGGTGAATTGTGCATCTCCGGTATTCGGACCAGATTTGCTTCTGCATTATGGGTTGAAGATATTTAGGAAAGTTGCTTGATTTGTCCGAACTCGGGCTCATATTTCGTAAAAATTATGTTGAAGGACAACGTTGAGAGCGATAATATGGTGGACTGGAGGCGGTGAGCCACTGGGGGCCAGAAAAAAATTGATAAAACATTAGCCACGTCAGACTTCCCGGTGTCGCTACATTGGCAGTGGCCACTTAAAAGTGGATCTTTTTTTCCACAAAAGGGCCCGCTTAAGTGACGATGAAAATTTTGGAAACCAACCTGAATAGTCATATTAATGTAGCACTTTCTAAAGTCATTATTCCACAGCAAACTTTATGAGTATATATGCCATCTAAATTATTTTTCCAAAGTAATGAACAATCTAATATCAATTTGGCAAAACTAAAATTTGAACATTGTATAAAAATATAGAATCTAAGGAAAGGGACAATTACATTGCGATACCGCATTTTGGTGACATGAAATCGCCTGTAGATATTAAGAGAGATCCAAATTTAAGTAGGACACACAGGGATAGATTAAAGAGCATGTCAATTGTATTCAACCTCGATCTGGAAAGCATATTACTGGCCTTCGATAAACGAGGGACAACAAGAGACTCAATCTATCAAGGAGAATATTCAAAAAGCCCTAAACTTAAATCTTTATCTAATTTAAATTATAAATTTTTCATTATTATTTGAAGTCTA
>JAGVVM010007440.1:0-17816 GCA_019149425.1 Psidium friedrichsthalianum
TCCAACTTTTGAGTACGTCTTCTTTGTTTTATGCCTGCTTTTCATAATCCTGTTTTCTATGGAAGTTTGGACTTGTTTTATTCTGAGTTTTTTATGAAGTGAACATGTTATGTGTCAAGTGACAATTCATCCCTTGATGACTATTTTTTTTTGGTTGAAAACTGTGGTTTAAAACCTGTGTCCTATTGCAAGATGTTTCTCTGTTCAATGTTGGTCTATTAAACATCGTGTCATTTATATTACTTGCATACTTAGTTAATGTTAGTCTCATCAATGGAATTTTCTGAATCGTTGATTCTCACCTATTCTGTTTATTAAATGTTCACCCCCGTTTATAGTTGAATCAAGAGACCTTCGCAATTATGTAAATGGGATAGATATTTCCTGGAAAAAAATTCAAGCAACCTTTTAGCTAGTTTATATTTTTAGTACTTCTATCTGGAGTGCTGAGTTACTTGTCTAATTCTTCCTGATTTACTTTTAATTTGACTGCTGCAGGCTAATCGATTTGGTGAATACTTGATGGCCGGTATGACGTTATTGCTGCTCATGGGAAGGAGTTTTTTTTTCGACTGTTGTTCGTGCGAAAGATTGAAGGCTGGCATTGGTGAACCAGAAGAATGGCAATTTAAAAGACTGCGAAATAAGGAGGCTATCTAATGGTCAAGCTACTTTACTGGGTTGTGTGAATTATGTTTTTGATTTCTCTCATTGAAAAATATCAAATTCCTGGCCTTAGTTTGTCTCTGTTGCTTATACGTTTCTAGGTACAGCTGGTGGTCGAGTGATCTTGGCATATTGGAAAAAATTAGTAGGTGGCAGATCCTGAAGACAAGCGGCACGTGTTCGTTTGCTTTCCAGTTTAAGTACCGCATCATCTTTGCCTGGTTTTGAATCTCTTACTATGAATCTGCGTGAAGTTTTAAAGAAGTTTTGGTCGCAATATTGGTCTTAAATTAACTGCGGTTAGGCTATTGCGAAGCAACTCTTTATTTGCTCTGAAGCATCTCCGAAACTGCGGTGTCCCTTCAATGTGATATAAAGCCTGGATAAAACGTGCTGGTAGGTACTGGTATCTTCCCATTGCTGTTGTATTTAAGAGTGTTTTGTTTCTTATTGTCTTGTAACTTATACATTTCCGTTCAGGTTAATGAGGCACAAATGTTTGAAGCTTTTGTGATTTTGAAATGCCATGTATGCTGGAAAGAATGGAAATCACGCATAATCTCGTGAGTCGCTTTTATCGTGCCCCACCGGAAATCAGTAAGTCCTCTTTGATAAAGTGTTTCAACTGACAATAGCTTAATAATACATAGTTTTAAAAAAACCAACCGAATTTTCCTTTGTCACTTCATATAAGGTATTTCATTTTAGACTTTGGCTGAATTCCCTGGTTGCATTCTTGGGCTTGCCTTATGAATCATCCATTGGATATGTGGTCTGTGGGTTGCTGTTTATTTAGAGGCTTTAACGCTGGGAAAGTTCTTTTTCCTGGCCTAGCAACAAGACATGCTTTCGTCTAGTCTACACATGGAATTGAAAAGGCCCCTTTCCAAAGAAACTGCTTCGAAAGGTATAAAGGACAGCATAGTCCCCGGTGTTGTATATAATTGAATCATTCTCCCTTTTTTATTTAATGTACTATGTGTAGGATCTCCTCTCTCTCTCTCTCTCTCTAAAGGTGCTCATGTGTATTTTTACAACCTTAATGCATACATATCGCATATGCATGGGGACCTAACAGAACTATGTATGATGGACACATTCGTGCATGCCCAATGCATGTATTTACTATGTATATAGTATGTATTGCAAGTTGAATTTTTCATGAATAATTACATATATTGCCATATTTTCATCTGGTTTATGTGCATCTGGCAGGTTGCCTGTTGGCTTGTTGTGATACCGTTGTTGGTTGATTTTTTTTGCAGGCAGCAGTTTGCAGACAGCTGTTTGATGCATACCTTAATTTTTCTTGCCATAGAAGAGATTCTGGTCACGAGAAAGGTCTATATTTTGATTTTATGTGCTAGGTCTATATTTTGATTCAATGTGGCGT
Organism: Psidium friedrichsthalianum; assembly: GCA_019149425.1. Classification (NCBI taxonomy): domain Eukaryota; kingdom Viridiplantae; phylum Streptophyta; class Magnoliopsida; order Myrtales; family Myrtaceae; genus Psidium; species Psidium friedrichsthalianum. Next base: position 2,060 of record JAGVVM010007440.1, read on the forward strand.
TGTTGTTTAACAATGTGGCGCGTTTTAAAGTTTCATAGCCAATATGTGGCAGTTTTTGTGATCGAGTCCTTCACACTGTCTATGCATAGGCATAAGGATAATGATTCTTAACATCAGCCTAAGGACGTGGGGTCCATTATCAAGGGTTCTCCGGTGAGATCCAAAGATGTTAGCCAACTTTAAGATCTTTCTAGACAAAATTTTTTGTATTGGTATCCGGACAAGAGGATGACCGTACAACAAGCTTTGAATCATCCTTTCATCACGGGCAAGTGAAACATCTGCTGTTTTTTGAACTCTCAGAATGCTGTTGCACTTGATAATTGTCTTTGGAAGATAATCTTATTCAGAATATCTAATCATTTCGGCATTATCTTTGCTTAATTACCTGTGCTGGAAGAAGAGCTTCAAGAGGGTTTATGCCATTATTGAAGGGGTGACTTTTGTTCAAGAATACACTTTACTGCGGTTCTTTCAGTGGAAATGTACTGTTCCTATTGTAAGATAACTTGCTGAAGGCGTTCTTTATTATCAGTTCATTACATTTGTTTTCATATGTATTCCAATTTATTTACTCGTTCAATCTGATGGGATCAACAACAGAATATAATTTGGGCTGTTGGTATAGTTTCGTGGTATATGTAGTGAAAGTCCTACGTGGACTGCATTGCTCATCTTGACTTTGCCAGATGTCTGGCTTTTGAACCTCCAGGCTGGCTGGATACCTATGTCTGCTAGTGTGGCAGTTCTTTTCTTATAGTGTTCATCATGTAAATTGCTTCGGAGTTATCTTGAGTCTAATAGAATTTTGGTTTCAGATATCTCCCACTGCTTTGAGGCAACCTTCCCAGTGTTTAATATTGCTTTACAAAGGCACTCTGGTAGAAGGTACCTTGGTTGTTGATTGGGAGCTTGTTGTGAAACCTTGAAACTACTAAATAATGCTCTTGCTATAAGTTTTACCCAATTCCTAAATATGAACCATCATGATTGTGCTCCCATGAGCTGTATGGGTTCTCGATCATTGATGATAGGGGAAATTGAAAAGTTTTTCTGTTTGATGCTATATTGTGATCCCTTGTATGATTGGACTAATTCTAGGTCCATTGAATGTGGCTTTTGGACAATTCCCTTCTATTGTTTGTCATTTGCATTGAACCGATTTTTTTCATCTCTTTCCCTTTGAATTGATAAGTGAGGAATTTTATCAGCCATTCTTTTTTGTGTGTGATTTTCCCTTGCTTTTTTTATCAATATATGTACCTAGCCTAATCAGTTATGTTACTCTGATCCATGGACGAATGACTCTGGAGGCGATACCTGGAGACTAATCGCAAGCAGCCCTTCAAGTGGAAGGATGCGTCCGTGAGTAGTAATATCTAAAATTGGGCTGTTTTGTAGTTTTAGTGTAGCTTTGAGGCAATATGAAGATTAGATGGCCCATGATGTGATCTTTTTGTCTTTTTAAGGCACAGTTCCATGCTCTGCGAGTCTCGTCAAGTATCTTCATATCCTATGGTAATCATTATCCGTACCAAGTTAAGATTCCTTTCTTTTTTCCCTCACTAGTATTAAGAGTGTTTTTTTTTTTCATCCATCATCTATTTTTAGTCCCTTTAAATGCTCTTGCTTCACATATGTTAGCAGTTTAGTAAAGTTGTCATTGCTGGCCTTCATATGGGGAAAATAGATGTAGGTTGATTTTGTATCCCTCTAGCTGAGTTGGGAACCCAGAAATGGGCATTTAAGCAACTCAATTGCGTGAACAAGTATTAAAGGCTTAGAGAAATATAAACATCCATTTGGAATTGTGAAGGTAGTGTGGGAGTAATGGACTTTTTACTGCACATTTTATGGCAAAAGCATTTTTACTTTGGGCGGGTATGAATAAATGGAATTTTTATTACCTGGTAAAAGCTATAAATAGTCTTTTACTACTTTGAACAGAGTGCTAGATGACGTTACCATGTATTTTGTGGATTCCATCCCTCTCCTTTTTGAACTTCAAGGATCGTTCTGTACTGGACTTTTTTTTTTGGTTGAATACTTGAGGCTCTTTATGAGTACTCGGGGATTCCGTATTTGTCATGTAAGCTAGTGTTAGGTGGGTCTTACGCTGGGTTGTTTTGGAAAAATGTAATGGACAGATAATGATTTGTCCCTTGTGTTCAGTTGACTGGTTCTCACTAAGATCCTAGAGGTCATGGTTTCAAATCATACTCTATATACCCCTTCACAAAAGGGGAATAGAGTGAGTTGGTGGTATGAATCTGGGTAATGTTGCAGAATGATACTGGCAACAACAGTTTAATTGTAAAGTTTTGATCGAATTGGTTTCGATAATGCAATAGAAGGTTTGAGAAGATGTCCTGTCTTGAATGCAATACAAGTTCCTTTGCAGTTGCAGACTTCACGGACGAGTGTGTCACAGTTTAGAGACAGCTAATTGTTGCCTTGTAGGAAGTAAAAATTCCCGGCCGACAAGCTTACAAGAAGAAGATACAACTATTGAAATATGAGACTTTTGCTAGATTTCCTGGTGCAATGTGTGAGCTGCTTTTTTGTCATCCTGATTTCTGGGCATCACCATAACTTGCTTCTGTTTCACTCCATTCTCTCATAACGTAGCTCTGTGTTCTCCCCCACCCCCTGCCAACGTGTCTGCCAGGTAGGCACACTAGCTAAGGAAGATTTATAGACATCCACAGCAATTTCTTTAAGAGTGCTCTTCTTCGTTAGTCTGCCAAACGTCTTCTGTGAGAGACCCAGGAGGTCATTGATTAGTATTACCATGGTGGTTCTGAAGATATTTACCTTCCATTGCATCTTAAAGCGTTTTATAGCAACATAAGACAATTAGGTGGATAATGACCGTTTTAATGTGGAGATGCACTTGCGGTTTTGACATTTAGGTCAATGGTAATGAGCTCTCCCACTTTCCCCTCTTTCTCTCTCTCTGTGCGTGGTTGTGTGTGTGTGGACATGCAAAGAAAATACGTGACCTAGTGTCTTCTTACATCTGTCTGAGCTGTCTGCAAGACCATATATTTTATCCAAAGGCTATGTTAGTTATGTAGTGTCAAGGACTCAGGTTACACAAGCTTAACAAAACTCTAACAAGGCCCTATAAAGGTAAAATCTTGACCGTGGATCACTTGGTTCACGAAAAAACAGGTACTTAGAACATCCTTACTAATGTGCTCATTAGGTGAAGCTTCGTCCATTGTTTTGTTTGGACCAGATATGCTACTATTCAGAATAGGTGTATAGCTGATCGACCCGTGCGAAGGATCTGTTCCTTAATTTGATTGAGTATAAATGAGGGGTAATGGCAGAATCTTGAATTGCAATTCCAAGGTGGTTATTTAGCAAACCACAAATTCTATACTTTTGTGCTGAAGTAGTGGAGTCTAGATCTTCATTGTGAATCAATTGCTATGAAAAATTGCGCAAGTCCTCTCGGAAATGCCATCTACCATGCAGCTTAAAGAGTCCTAAACTTTGCCATATACATTATTCCATATGGTCCAGAAGACTTGTAAGGCATTTTGGGGCTCATTTAGCCTTTTGCTGGGACAATTGAAATTTTCTGTCTCGAGAATCAGTGATCAAAAAGCACATGAGGAGTTCACTGTTGCCGTGTAAACATGACATACTTGAGCATGGGACATGAATTTGCCTTCATTATTCATAATATTTGCTGAGAATAAAAAATTATAATCATTGAGAGTTGACAGCCTGCAATATAATATGGTTTTGTGCTTTGCTCATTGGTTAATATATTAATGTTCATCTCTGCCCTTTTCTTGTGTTTTTCGAACTGTTGTTTTAGCAGAGATCAAGCTTGAATTTGAGTGCCTGATGTTTTAATGAAGCAATTCGCACTTTTCTATTTGTTTTCCCCGTTGATGGTCATAATGGAGGCTGTCTATGCTGTTTGTCATCTTGAATGTGCCGAAGTGGTGATTTATTGTACAGTACTTTGCAATAGTAGTCGGCCCAAGAAAAGCCATCTACAAAGACGCAACTGTAAGAAATGCAAATTTTTGCCGCAGTGTATTGTACGCAAGTACGTACTCTACGCCAATGTTTTTAACTATGCGTGGACTGGCTCTGGGCATGGTTTGCTTTTTCTTCTTTTTTTTTTGGCCTATTCAGTGTATAGACTTTTCTAAATTCTGCCGCCTTCTGGAAGATTGGATGAGTTGGAAGAAAAGTCTCAGCAGCCTGTTGCTCTTTACTTTCGTGTTATCCCCTGTGGAATGTTTAAATGGAAAGCTGGGTTGAGAAATGACTAAGAGTTAAATTAATTCTCCATTGTTCTTCTGGAATAAGTTTTTGTCCCGGCGAATACTTTTCTCATATGTTCGAACAGAAATGATTGTAACCAGATGATTAAAAAGTTAGGAGGAGTTGCTTTTCGATATTGGATGGTTCATGGTCCCACTGTTGACTAATTGGTTGGTTGTTGTGATAGAACCTGCCTAATGTTCTCTAGATTTCTTCTCGAAGTCAGTCACCCTCAAGAAACTCCATTGCACCCCCACTGTAATTGTTATAATCGGGCAGTGAGCCTTACGCTTGCGTGGAGTCATGGCTAACATTTCGTCGATTGGATAGCTGGAAAAGAGAGGTGATGCCAAAATCTTTCTTGCGCCATCTGCGGGTAGACGCCAATGCTGTCAAGTTGAAGGTTTACAATTTCCGCGAGAGGGAATGTAGAATGTTTTGTGTCTGTGGTTGCTTATCTTAAACGCTGTGGGGGATTAGCAGTTTAGAAGGTAATTTGTCCTTGGGACGCGAACGACGGTGGATTTCTAATGTAGTGCGAAAGATTTGGGGTAAAGGCTGTCGCTCTAAGTGTAGAAGAATCAGTTATTTGCCTTGACAATTCCTCTAACGAGATTGTAATGCTCGGATTGGCCAACCAGCTACACTCGATTGACTGTTGTGCTATGAGCTACTATACTGGTTGGTGAGGCTATATGTGCCGGCGACAGCAAACGTATTCCCTAGTGTGGTGGCTAATCTATGTCTATAATTGTGGTCGATTGAACCAGAATATGGTATCGTCTGTCTTGGACCCATGTAGCAGATTTAGCTAAATTTAACGTGTTACGCATCTGCTAATTGGAATTTAATCATAGACCCTAGATTTTGGGCCGGTTTTTTGAGAGTTAAAAGAGGACGGCATGGTTGTGCAAGTTGTATATTTCCTATTCCATTCATCTCAATGGACCACCGAACAATAGTAAGCTCCTCCAGTGTTGCCTCGGAAACAGGCTGTGGTAATTGAAGCAACCGGTGTCGTACTCCACATGGTGGATGTTCTATAAGCTCCGTCAACCAAATTGAATGTCGAGTTTCTACAAATTGAGGAGATATCAGATCGAACTTGACAAATCAACCTTTCGCTGCATTGGATGGACATGAATCTGATTCCCAGCTCTCCGTTTCCGAATCATGCGGCCCACCTACTGCGGAACTTTTAAAAGGATCTCCTTCATTTGTTTTGTTTTTGCAATGTCTCTCATTCCTTTGTTTATTGCCAAACCTCATTAAGCGGCATCGCAAAATACAGCATGTTCGACGCTGTGGGGGGAGAGCTTTGGTTTTTATGGCATGTATGTTCAGACTTCACCTCAACTTTCCCTCCCAAGCGGCAAGTCTCTTTCGTGTCAACTTACGAAAACGAAAAAAGAAGCCTCTCTCGCGTCAAGACCTTTCCCACTCTTACAAAACAAACGAAGCAAGAAGACGAGAAATGTGTCATGCCCCGCCCGCAAGAAAGTCACTGTGACGGCATACGTAGGCGCCGAATGAGACCAAGGCGCTCAGCCAGCGACCCTCCATTCCCTCGTCGTTATCACCGTTAAAGGAGAAAACCAGCATCGTTCTCCGTTGGCTTCTCTCTCTTTCTCCTCACGGGAAAACGAACTCCTGAGGCTTATTCACACCATTAGACCCGTCATGGGGAAGAAGCTCGACCGCCTGCTCGGTAGATCCTTCAAGCCCTCCAAGTTCAAGCCCCTCGCCTCGCTCGCCCTCTCTCGCCTCGCGGTCCTGAGGAACCGCAGTCAAGCCCGGCTCTCGCAGGCTCGGTCCGACGTCGCCCAGCTTCTCGTGCTCGCGCACCATGACCGGGCTCTGCTTCGAGTGAGTCAACCTCTTTTCTGACCAGATGAATTTCCTTGTTTTTTCGTTGTTGGCTCCGTTTCATCCTTTTGAGAGTCGACGAGTTTGGGTTTACTGGGGTAGCGTGTTTGTTGGCCAGGTCGAGCAGGTGTTGAGGGAGCAGAACACGTTGGATGTTTATGCCATGATCGAGAGCTATTGCCATCTCTTGATCGAGAGGTCAACCTTGTTGAACAGGAAAAGTACTGCGTTTCTCTTTGGATCTTATGTTTGCCATTCCGTATCAGAAGATCAGACATCGACATTTTCGTTTCACACACTCTTTTGGTTGATGGTGTATTGGTCTGTTTCTGTTCATTTGGGCAGAGTTTGTCCGGAGGAGCTGAAGGAAGCAGCATCGAGTTTGGTGTTCGCGGCGTCGAGGTGCGGAGAGGTCCCTGAGCTCCACGAGATGCGCGTGCTCCTTAGCTCTCGTTATGGCAAGGAGTTTGCTGCTTCGGCTGTTGAATTGAGGAACAACTGCGCAGTGAATCCTACGGTTGGTTGGTCTGTCTGTGGTGCTATGTTTGCTGTCATTATTTACTGGACTTAAATATTGTTCGGACTTGTTCCTGTTCGAGAAATTTCAATTTGCTTTTGTCTGAACAAATTAGTTGTAAACACGGAACTTGTCGTAAATTGAGAGATAGAAAATTAGGAGAAACCCTACTGTCGAATTATGAACTAGAATCTGCAGGATCACGAGGCAACTACATCCCACTTGATCGCGAGGGAGTTGGCGATAGGTTAATTGTGACGGTTAAATCTATTATCTTGTGATGATGATGGCTGTTAAAGCAAGAGAAAATGCGGCCTGTTATTGTTTTGTTTGATGTTAGTATTGGATGAGGGCAATAGGCTTGGTTCGCAGAAAAAGTTTCCACCAAACCGCCATTGACATAAAAAGTAAGGAACTTTTCTGATCAATGCTTTTGTGCATCACAAGTTCATAATCATTGTCTGCGGGAATGTTCTCTGTTTGTCAATCTTTTCCTAGCATGGCTTAACCGATCAGTTTGTCAGCCTTTGTCCATTGACAAGTAAACTTGGATTTGTGTAGATGATACAGAAGCTGTCGACCAGGCAGCCTAGCTTAGAGAGCAGAACAAAGGTGCTCAAAGAGATTGCTGCAACCAACGGCGTAGCTTTGCCTTTTGATGAACCCTTGGACCCCTTAGAGGTATGCTTGTTCTATGTTGAGCAGAGAGAAGACGATATTACTTTTCCCCATCCTTAAATGATCAGTGTTTTCCATTAAATTGATGCAGGGAAGCACGGGTGCAAAGGATATGCCGGACCAACCTATCGGTTGTGGATATTCGAAACCTGGTGTTGACAATAACATGGAAAGTACATCTGAAACAAGAGTGATTGATGACTTCTCCGGCTCGTTCGAGGCTCGGAGAGAGTACAAGGATGTTGCCGAAGCAGCCCGAGCAGCTTTCGTGTCGGCTGCTTATGCAGCAGCAGCTGCGAGAGCTGCGGTGGAACTGTCTCGATCAGAATCTTTTGATCCCGATGATCAAAACAGTCCTAGTCCTAGTGCTCAAAGGTTAGAGGCGAAGCAGAGATTTGATCACAATGAGAGGCAACTCCAAAACGCACATGGAGCTCGAGGCTGTGTCAGGGGCAGAAATGCTGCGGAAACCAGACATTCAGTGTCGTCCCTGACCTCAGATTCAGGAGAATTGACTATGGCTCCTCGGGTTGGAGCAGGTCGGTCTGATCACTCACAGGAGGAGATATGTTTCGATGGAAGCGACAATGAGGAGTGTGATCGAAGTGAATCCCCTTATGACTTCTCATCTCCTATGCAAATTCCATCAAATTTCGGTGCTAGCATGAAGGCGGAATCGGGTGCAGGAGGCCGCGTAGCACCCCCGGCTGAAGCGACGGGCACGCACATCAGACCGATCCTGAACCTAGAGAGGAGACCGATGTCCGTGAGGAATAGACACGTGCGCGGTTACTGAGCAGTTCTTTGGGAGCAACAGATGTGCAGTCCAACCATGTTGTTATCATGTAATTAGCATGTGATTTGGTTTCCGATCTTGGGGTTGTTAATAATCTTTCCAGGCAGAGAGAATTCGTGGATAGACGAGGCGGCGCGGGGGTTTCGATTCGACTTTCGCCGTTTGATGGCGAAAATGGAATCGGTTTGAACTGTACCATATTCATATAGCTAATGTATTCTCAGTTCCAGGTTCCCCTCTGTTAGTGTTCGCTGCTAAACTCTCCAAGTCCCACACCATCAAATTCCTTATTTTGGTTTCAATTTGTAATCTGTCGTCTCGGTTCAATTCCTTTTCTGTCTAGAAATTTCAAGATCATGGATTGGTGCTACCCTTTTGAGGATGTGTTTCGTTGACATCTTTCCGATACTAAAATGCCAAAGCAAAGTCGATTTTTTCCATAAAGGATGGATCGGAGAATATCCCTCTAAAAACTTCAGCAATGCTACTCATTTAGTCATGGGGCACAAGACATGATTCCATTCTGATACCACCGAATGTAAATTTATCCACATTGGGCTACGTCGTAGCATCCGGATTTTGACTCACATCTTATTTGATTTGCGAGATTAACGATATGCCAACTATTTTAATTGGGCTTTCTGGTCGTTAAAAACAAAAACAAAAATGGAAAGAAAAAGCACATCGAAGCCCAACAGGGCCCAAATCCGAGAGCTTTTAGCGGCCCGTTATGCGTGGATGTTTGGGCCTTGGTCGTTGCTCGTGGCCCATAATCTGCGCGGAAGACGAGATGTCTATACATAGCACAGGCACAAACACGCACTCTCACCGTCGCAGGACAGGGTGCTGCAATCATTCCTAGTTTTGCTCGCTGCGTTGGGGGAGACGGATCTGTGAGTCCTTTCCTCGTTTCCTTCTCTTCTTCTTTGTTTATTGTTAATTTTGACTGTATTGGGGTTTCCCGTTGACTGATTCCGGATTGAGTCGAGCCCAATTTCTAGTTTTTTTCCTCTTCTCGTCGTTCGTTCTTTTGGTCCTGTTAATTCGCATAGGCAGCAGAAAAGGGGAAGAAATGCTTCTGACCTCGGAAGTCAGCATGTTGAGGTTTACTTTAGCTTAATTGAAGATGCATGGGCGACATGGTGTTGGTGTATCTCTCGGGTGATTTGGTCGGAAGGACGATTTAGGGAAATTCAATTGGAAAGGTTGAAGAGTTGAAAAGAATTAAGATTTGGGTATTTTCGATTTACCATCGATCTGGGATCTGGTTTTTGACCCATATCTGGGGGTATTATCTGTTGACTCATTGATCGCATTTGTTTTCTGGAAGATCTTCTTGGGTATAAATGACTCGCTCATATGTAGTCTCTATATCCAAATAATCAAGAATTTTCTGCTCTATCCGACCACCCTCGAACTCTAGGTGACTAAGCTTTCAGTCTTTATCATTTTATTTGTTGGCTTCTTTGTTGGGGGCTCTGTGGATTATTATGGAGGTATTTTGCTCAAACTTTCTCAGTTTTCTGGAAACTCCCCATATCAGTCATTAACTGCTAGTTTTGAATTTTTTAAAGTTTGTCATGGGACATATGAACTCTTTTTATTATCTGGTTACAGTAGTTCTTCATGGGGAATGTTTACTTGCTGCTGTTACTCTTTAGGGAGTTATCACTTTAATTGTCCTAGCTCCACGGCTTTTAATTGTGCACGTTAGATGCTTATGCCCATTGCTCCTGGCCTGTTGCAGATAACTTCTGGAGCTGCTACTTACAGCTGAGTTGCCATGTCTATGGTTGATGAGCCTCTTTATCCAATAGCGGTTCTCATAGACGAGCTCAAGAATGATGACATCCAGTTAAGATTGAATTCTATTCGGAGACTATCAACAATTGCCCGTGCTCTTGGAGAAGAAAGGACTCGAAAGGAATTAATCCCATTTTTAAGTGAGAACAATGACGACGATGACGAGGTGCTTCTTGCAATGGCGGAAGAACTGGGTGTATTTATTCCTTATGTTGGTGGAGTCGAGCATGCCAATGTCCTGCTTCCACCCTTGGAGACCCTCTGCATTGTTGAGGAAACTTGTGTCAGAGACAAAGCTGTGGAGTCCTTATGTAGAATTGGATCTCAAATGAGGGAGAGTGATTTGGTCGATCATTTCATTCCTTTGGTTAAGGTGAGGAGACCTTGGCAAACTGCTCCTCTACTACCTGAGAATCATCTTAGATGTCATTGATGTTCTTGCTGCTCCTTATGCCTTTATATCCTTAATTGATCTTTATTCCCCAAATTTAATGTCTTATATCTGGTCAGATTTAACCAGCTCGTCAAGTTTTAGAAGAACCTTGGAAGGTTCTCTTTAACCTTGTATATTCAACTAGCTTTCATGGTACATGGACTGTAGAAAAGAAAGGAAAATGATGATTGGGGATAACTTGGGAAACATATATCTAGATTAATTTGTCTCAAATGTGACGAAAAAACTGCATGATATGTACAATTCATTTTGTTTCCTTTTCTTATAATATTGTACTTTCAGAGGTTGGCTGCCGGTGAGTGGTTTACTGCTCGAGTTTCTGCATGTGGGCTGTTTCATATTGTGTATCCTAGTGCCCCAGACATGTTGAAGACAGAGCTGCGTTCGATATACAACCAACTATGCCAAGATGACATGCCAATGGTTAGGAGGTCTGCCGCATCAAATCTGGGGAAGTTTGCTGCGACTGTTGAATATGCTCATCTGAAGACTGATATCATATCAATATTCGAGGACCTCACACAAGATGGTATTATAAGTTTTCATCCTATTTTAGTGGTGTCTTACTTTTGAGGACTCTATGTCACTGTTGAATTTGGATTTTAACTAGCTGATGTCATCAGGACTTTCTTGTTATAATGGATTCCCTTATCTGATGAAAATTATTCCAGGAACTCATGTTGACATGGAGTAGTTGTATGGAATTACCTCTTTGGCTCTAGCAAGATTGTAACATGCCTTTTCATTGTTATGTCATGACGTTTATCTTCATTGCTAGTTTTTCTTTAATTGTTTTGTATCTCAGATCAGGATTCTGTTCGATTATTGGCTGTTGAGGGTTGCGCTGCTCTTGGGAAATTGTTGGAGGCCCAAGATTGTGTTCAACATATACTCCCTGTTATAGTTAACTTCTCCCAGGCATGTTGCTAATTTACTGCTCCTGATAACATTTCTTATTTTGATCAGTAATTCCAAGCTTGAACTTTTGATACATTTTATGAGCTCCCAACAATGTCGATTTGCAATTGCGATGTTTTTGTTACTGCATGCTGAGAGGCATGTAAATTTCAGAGACTCGTATAATGATATATTTCTTTCATGGTTGATACAGTTCACTGTTGCTTTCTCACCCGTGAAAAGGGCTTAAGCTGAAAGGCAAGGCTCTGATGGGAATTTCGACGAGTCTTGTATAATAACATTGCCTCACTGACACATTTTTTCGGTTGAACCGCCCTGACGGTGGATCTGCTCTGTTGTATTGTATTGAGAGCTAACCCTTTGAGGTCCGGTCAGATAAATAGTAATAGACCTTGTAATTTCTAATTTGGGAGCCATCATGCTGTAGGTAACTAGATAAGACTTGCAAATGAGCCATGGGCTACAGTCCATCGGACTACTTAATGGAAGCTGAGTCTCTAAGTTGTACAAGGATGGACCTGCAGATACAGATCAACTTTTGTTGCGCAATTTTGCTCTTTGGAAAGTTGAGATATGTTCCTTCATTGTCATATTTCCCTGGTGATGGGACCTGCACGTATGTTTAAAATGCTCGAAAAGATCTTAAAACGTTCTTCTCATTACTCTGTTGTTGTATTATTAAGCCACTGTGGAATAATGTGTCCTTTGACTGTGCCTCGTACTGAACATTCTTTCGAAATTCTTCTCTTTGGTTTCTTCAATGAGCACACCTAGATATACTTGATAATTAGCCAAAAGTCATTTAAGTTGAGTGTTTTGACAGAATACTATAAGCAAACAAGCCTGCTGCACTTTGGAGGTCGAATGACTGGTCGGGAGAAATCTGCAGGTTTCTCGAATGGTAGTGTGATCTAGTTGTGGAACTTGTCCATTAGTCAAGCTGAAGCCTTTTCCTTGTTTCTGTTCAGATCTGACTCAGCTTGCTTAGTGAGAGTTGGTCATAATTATCTTTGGCACCATTCGCTGTCAGACGGCGTAGAAGGCTTATATGATTATATGTGGCTGATACATCAATTTTTGGACTTTGGGCTCCATTTGATTTCTTGAAATATTCACCCAATTAATGATATATTGACATGTTGGAGGTTTTGTTAATGATATGCTGCCAGTGAAACCTTTTGCTTAATATGTGTCTCACTTGCTTTAACTTTACAGGACAAGTCTTGGCGAGTGCGCTACATGGTGGCTAATCAATTGTATGAGCTTTGCGAAGCTGTGGGACCCGAGCCTACGAGGTATGGCTTTGATTCAAGCCATGGGATAGCCTTGTGCACCTCGAGTTCTCTTACACTCGCAAGCTAAAAGAATGTCTATATGGGAATCGATGCTTTCGACTATAAGTGCCTTTTTGGGTCCCTGTCGTTTTGAATTGATGTTTTGAAAATCTGCTCATCTGATTAGTTACTACATTTGTTGGATTGGATTGGCTACAAGAATGTATTCTTGTATGTTATGATCCAATTTTGTACTTCTCTCACGATGTGTGAGTAATTTTCAGGACGGACTTGGTCCCTGCATATGTGCGTTTACTTCGGGATAATGAGGCTGAAGTACGTATAGCAGCTGCTGGAAAAGTTACCAAGTTTTGTCGGATTTTGAACCCAGAACTTTCCATTCAAAATATACTTCCGTGTGTGAAGGTGCGAATGTCTATAAAACATAGCTTTTGCAAAGCGTTAATTTTGTTGTTCTGGATCATATTATGCATCTCACTTTTAGAATATCTCCATTAGTAATGACTGGCGACCTTTTGCAGGAACTGTCGTCGGATTCTTCCCAGCATGTTCGGTCAGCTTTAGCCTCAGTTATAATGGGAATGGCACCAGTCCTAGGGAAGGTAGGTGCCTTATAGTGGCTGGTATTACACCTTTTAGTACTATTCTGAAAGGAGCTAGAGAAATTTTGGCTCTTACCTGTTTGGATGACCACAGAGGTGTTATAGTTTTTGAACACCTTTGGCCCTGCAACGTACTGTAGTTACTAAATGTTAGTTGATGTTTGTCCGTCTTACTTGGATGAGCCAAGTGAAAAGCAAGATGGGGGAGAAAAAGAAAGGAGGCATTAGTACAAAATCAATAGCTTTTCCTTTTCTTTTGAAACTCGAAAACAAATAATCATTACATATTGTGATGCAGGATGCTACCATTGAGCAGCTTCTTCCAATATTTCTTTCCCTTCTGAAAGATGAATTTCCAGATGTGCGTCTCAACATTATTAGCAAGCTTGATCAAGTCAATCAGGTTTGCTGCAAAATTTAAAGATTCATCTGCATCTTTTTCCTTTTATGCACTTCAGATTTCTTCATTTTCACTTTTCATCCTGCACCTGTGAACATCTCCTGACACTGTGGGTATTTTTTTTTTTTCAATTAGTATCTATGTCTTTGAGTGAGGTATGAAGCTGAAGTTACTCCTATGCAGGTTATTGGGATCGATCTTTTGTCACAGTCGTTATTACCAGCAATCGTAGAGCTTGCTGAGGACAGACATTGGAGGGTCCGGCTTGCCATAATAGAGTACATACCTCTGTTGGCCAGTCAATTGGGTGTAGGGTTTTTTGATGATAAGCTTGGGTCTCTTTGCATGCAGTGGTTGCAAGATAAGGTTTGTCGGTTCCCAGTCTTACAGGAGAGCTCTTAGACGTTTCTTCTTGATAGTGTTATGAAAGTTGCAGATAACTTAAAATCCTTCTCCACTTCTGTTTCTTTTTCATGCCTCAGAATCACCAATGTCTATTAACTTTTTATGCCTGCCAAGTCATGAGTAAACGATATTGAGTTTGTGGATGATTGAGACAGGATTCCCATTTCATTGGAATTTTTTTTTTTAAACTGTTTATCTGAAGGCCTCATTGTCAGTCACTGGCTGTCGACTGCACTTGCCATTTTTTGAAATGCTGTAAACCGGAATCACTTTCTCGGCTTTTTGAAGACGTTCTGAATTAATGTTTCTGCTGATTTTTCTTCATGGAGATATTGCCTTATCTTCTGTTGACGTAGCTTGTGTAGGAGTGATCATTTGCTGGAAGTATGTCACTAAAAGCAAATCTCCTGCAGGTTTACTCAATTCGTGATGCTGCAGCAAACAACTTGAAGCGCCTAGCCGAAGAATTCGGTCCTGACTGGGCAATGCAGCACATAATTCCCCAGGTATTTATATTGATTTTGACCGTCAATTACCAGATGTTGTGTTTTTAATTGTGTCATAGACATGGTAAAGTATTTTTTAATAAAACTCTGGGATGTATTGATGTTGGTCCTTCATTCTGTTGCTTCCTATTTTTCCCTTTTCGGTAAATCTGGTCCTTCCTGCTTCATTCCCAGAGCAAGCCTTATTATTGCGGCACCATCGAATATTATTCTTATTCACAAATTAGCGCCTACTTTTCGTATTGGCAGTTATGCTAATGGTTGATATGTTTTACATTGCAGACATTGGAGATGATAAACAATGCACACTACTTGTACAGAATGACAATTCTGCGTGCAATCTCTCTTCTTGCTCCTGTTTTGGGGTCGGATATCACTTGCTCGAAGCTTCTGCCGTGGTGGTTAATGCATCAAAAGACAGGTACCTTTAAGCTAATCAAGCTACAATGCATTTCATGAATGATTTCTGACCACTTGCTTGTGCTTTGCATTCGGCAGGGTGCCAAATATCAAGTTTAACGTGGCAAAAGTGCTTCAGTCCCTCATGCCAATAGTTGACCAGTCTGTAAGTAACCCATGGAGATTTTAAAATTTTTCATCTCTTTATCTCTCTACCTTCATTTTTATAATTGCTGTTTTTGGCAAGTACAAATTTCATTCTAAGTTTTCCATTGGAACATTTTGCCCTGTTTTCCTGCTGTTTCGGCATTCAGGCTTAGAATGTTTCTTTTGTCCCTTTTGAAGAATTATTGTCTGCTCTTGATTTCTAGAGGCTTTTTTTTTCCCCTGAGCAGACGGTGGAGAAAATGATCCGGCCCTGTTTAGTTGAGCTTAGTGAGGATCCTGATGTTGATGTCCGCTTTTTTGCCAATCAAGCTCTTCAGGCTATTGACCAGGTTATGATGACTAGCTAAAATGGCTACTCCTGATAGATTCAAGTTGACATGTACTTAAATCGGTGTTTGATGTTTTTCTCTGGAATTGCTGTTACGTCACATTGGATTAATACTTCTCACAGTTTGAGCGAGGTCTTATATTGGATCCTTGATTTCTAATTCCGTTGAAGGAGTAGCTGTTGTATTTTTAAGACTGATTAGAATATACTCTGATCGAGGTTGTCTGTCTAAAGTATGCGATTTAACTTTAGAGTGAGTAGTCTTGGTTCCTGAGCATGCTATTGTGTGACTAGTGACCTGCTCCGGGCGTGTGTGAAACAGGAGCGGCGAA